>CAUYPK010133822.1:0-37080 GCA_963574355.1 Loris lydekkerianus | reverse complement strand
GTTCAGCCACGACTTGTGGACTGAGCTGAAGCACCGTCCCCTCAAGCAGACGGCAGAAAACGACTGGAGACTACGTGCATTTGATTAGGTGCGCGCGCACCGAATCAAATAACCTGTATGACCCGAGTATAAGCTGAGTTCGGGTTTTTTGGCACAAATTTTCGGCACAAAAACTCGGCTTATACTCGAGTATATATGGTATAAGGGAAATACTTCAGGGCATTGGTCTGGACAAAAGTTTTATGAATGAAATCTCAAAAGCACAGACAACCATAGCACTAATGGGATTGTATCAAACTAAAAAAAGAGCTTCTGCACAGGAAACAGCACAGTGAAGAGAATCTACAAAATGGGAGAAAATATCTGCAAACAAATTCATATGACAAGGGATTAATACCCAGAGTACACAAGGATCTCAAATCAACAGTCTCACCCAAAAATAATTGTGCAAGTGATCTGAATGGACAATTCTCAAAAAATGACACACAGACGGACAAAAAGTATATGAAAATGTTCAACATCACCAATCACCAAGGAAATACAAATCAAAACATTAATGAGATACCATCTCATCCTAGTTAGAATGGCTATTACCAAAGAACAACAAGGGGGAGGGGGTAGAGGAAGGGGAATTGATGGGATTACACCTGCGGTGCATCTTACAAGGGTATTGTAAAACTTGGTAAATGTGGAATGTAAATGTCTTATCAAAATAACTAAGAAAATGCCAGGAAAGCTATGTTAACTAGTGTGATGAAAATGTGTCAAACGGTCTATGAACCAAGTGTATGGTGCCCCACGATCATATTAATGTACACAGCTATGATTTAATAAAAAATAAATAAATAAAAAGAACAACAACAAAAAAAAACAGGCTGGCAAGTATTAAAAGAAGGGAATTGTTATACACTTTGGGTGGGAATGTAAATTAGTACCGCCATACAAAAAATAGTATGGAAGTTCCTGAAAAAACTAAAAATAGAACTATCATGTGATCCAATAATTCCACTACTGAGTAAATATCCAAAGGGAAGGAGATTGTATATACTTGAGTATAAGCCGAGTTTTTCAGCACAAAATTTGTGCCGAGTTCAGATTTTTCGGCACAAATTTTGTGCCGAAAAAACTTGGCTTATACTCGAGTATATATGGTATATTCTATTAGTTTCGTAGTTTCAGACCCTAAACATTTATATCTTTAGTCCATTTTTCTTTTTTTAAAGAGCACTTCTTATTTATTTTTTGCGACAGATTCTCACTATTTTTTTGTTGCAGTTGCCATTTGTTGTTTAGCAGCCCGGGGCCGTCATGCATGTGGCTGGTGCCTTAACCACTGTGCTATGGATGCAGAGCCTTTGATAGGGATTTCATTAAATCTGTAGATCACTTTCGCTAGTATGGTAATTTTAAAAATATCTATTTCTTTTTTTTTTTTTTTTTTTTTTTTTTTTTTTTTTTTGTCGCCCTGGGTGGAGTGCTGTGGCATCACAGCTCACAGCAACCTTTAACACTTGGGCTTAAGCGATTCTCTTGCCTCAGCTTCCCAAGTAGCTGGGACTGCAGGCACCCGCCACAACACCTGGCTATTTTTTGTTGTTGTTGCAGTTGTCATTGTTGTTTTAGCAGGCCCAGGCTGGGTTTGAACCAGCCAGCCTTGATGTATGTGGCCAGTGCCCTACCCACTGAGCTAAGGGTGCCGCCCAACAATATTTATTCTTTTTTTTCTCTTTTGAGACAGAGCCTCAAGCTGTTGCCCTGGGTAGAGTGCCGTGACATCACAGCTCACAGCAAAATCCAACTCCTGGGCTCAAGTGATTCTCCTGCCTCCGCCTCCCAAGCAGCTGGGACTACAGGCGCCCACCACAATGCCCAGCTATTTTTTGGTTGCAGCCGTCATTGTTGTTTGGCGGGCCCAGGCTGGATTCAGACTCGCCAGCTCAGGTGTATGTGGCTGGCGCTTTAGCCACTTGAGCCACAGGCGCCGAGCCAACAATATTTATTCTTATGGCACATACTTTAGTTTTGCTTTAGTTGCTGCAGTGTTGCAGTGGTATTTAATAAAGAATTGCTTTTATCAGGAATTTCTTTTCTTTTCTTTTTCTTTTTTTTTTTTTTTGAGGCAGACTCTGACTCAGTAGGATGCTGTGACATCATCAGTCACAGCAACCTCAAACTCTAGGGCTTGAACAATCCTCTTGCCTTAACCTCCCAGTAGCTGGAACTACGCCACCATACCCATTTATTTCTAGAGACGGGGTTTTGCTCTTGCTCAGACTGGTTTCTAACTCCTGAGCTCAGATAATCCGCTTGCTTCGGCGTAACAGAGTGCTGGGATTACAGGTGTGAGCCACTGCACCTGGCCATCAGGAATTTCTAATAGTCACATCTGTGGGACACTTTTCATTTGTCATCTTTCTTGATTCCTATGAATGTTTATTGTGCTTAACTTTTTTTTTTTCTTTTGAGACAGTGTCTCATTCTTGCCCAGGCGAGTGCCCTGGATCAACCTAGCTCACAGCAACCTCAAACTCCTGGGTTCAAGGGATACTCTTGGACTCAGCCTCCTGAGTAGGACAGTAGAGAGATGGGACTATAGGCACCCGCCTCAACACCCAGCCAGTATTTCACTTTTTAGTAGAGCTGGGTTGTTGCTCTTATTCAGGCTGCTCTCAGAACTTCTCAGTTCAAGTGATTCACCCACCTCGGCTCCCAAAGTGCTAGGATTACAGGCATGAAGCACAGCACCTGGCTTAACTGTTACCTTCTTGATATTTTCCTCTGTTGATAGGGGAGATACGGCTGTATGGGATGCTCTCCTCCCTTTCTCCTATCCAAGTACAAGCCAACCCTGACTTTTAGCTTCTGAGATCAGATAAGATTTGGGGTGTTTGGTGTGGGATGGACAAATACTCTCTTCCCTTTGTAAATGGTGTTTCTCAGAATCTTTTGATGGATTCTCTCCCTTTGCCTGCCTACTGAACTTGTTCTTGGAATGCTGTCCTTGACTGCATTCCTGGTTGATCTCTTTCACATCTTTTTTTTTTTTGAGACAGAGTCTCACTCTGTCACCCTTGGTAGAGTGCTGTGATGTCACAGCTCACAGCAACATCAAACTCTTGTGCTTAAGCGATTCTCTTGCCTCAGCCTCCTAAGGAGCTGGGACTACAGGCGCCTTCCACAACACCTGGCTTTTTTGTTGTTGCAGTTGTTGTTTAGCAGGCCCAGGCTGGTTTCGAACCCACCTGCCTCAGTGTATATGGCTGGCGCCCTAACCGCTGAGTTATAGACTCCAAGCCTCTTTCACATCTTTTTTTTTTTTTCCTTTCTGACACCCAAATCTATAGCTCCAACCTCTTTCGGGACCCCTAGAAACAAATGTCACTGTTTTGTGCTCAAGTACAACTAACCCTGAAAATGCACCTCTCTTTTAGTCACTTTTGCTATATTCTTTACATGTATAGCACAGCTTTAGAGGTAGACCTCAATTTAAATTCTCCCTCTGCCACTTACTAGCTATGGACCTTGGACAGGTTTCTTTATTACAAGAAAACTTAATCCTTTCTGCTTTTCACCTGTTAAGTGGAATTAGGTGTCTCCATGTAGGCTAAGTGGAGTTGCTCACACCTGTAATCCTAGCACTCTGGGAGGCAGAGGTGAGTGGATAGCCTGAGCTCACACATTTGAGACCAGCCTGAGCAAATGTGACGCCCCCGCCCCATCTCTACTACAGATAGAAAAACTAGCTGGGCATTGTGGCAGGTGCCTATAGTCCTAGCTGCTCAGAAGACTGAGGCAAGAGGATTGCACAAGCCCAAAAGTTTGAGGTTGCTATGAGCTATGATGCTATAACACTGTATCCAGGGCAACAGAGTGAGACTCTGTCTAAAAAAAAAAAAAGTTTGAGGTTGCTATGAGCTATGGCAACACCATAGCACTCTACCCAGAGCCACAGAGTGAGTCTCTGTCTTAAAAAAAAAAAAGGGGGGGGGGGAAGTCTCCATGTTATGGGGCTTGCAGTGAGATTCTATATATCTTGCTGTTTACCTGGCACAGAGAGAAATGGAATTGCCTTGTTAGAAGCAGGGTTAGGAATCTGGGGTTCTGAATACTTCCCTTTTACACTGCAGCCCTGTTGGATCCCTCCAGGAACCATAGCAATTTTTCTGGAAAAGCAAATTTGAGCAATACACTCCCTAGTTGAAAATTTTATGGCTCTCTAGCATGAAGGACCAGTGTTCTTAACCTGGGTATTACTGTCCCTAGGGAGACAAATTGTCACGGTGTGTTTGTTCTTATAGTAATTAAGGAGAGAGAAGTTGTACAGGCACACCTCAGAGATATTGCAGAACCCCTGCAGTAAAGCGAATATTACAATAAAACTAGTCGTATGAATTTTTGGTTTCCCATTGCATATAAAAGTTATTTTTACACTATACTATAGCCTACTAAGTGAGCAATAGTATTATGTCTTAAAAAAAAGTGCTTATATAAAAATACTTTATTACACTGGGTTCAGTGGCTCAGGCCTGTAATTGTAGCACTCTAGGAGGCCAAGGCAGGTGGATTGCATGAGTTCAGGAGTTCAAGACCAGCCTGAGCAAGAGTGAGACACTATCTCTACTAAAAATAGAAAAGAAAAAAAGAAAAAACTAGCCAGGCATGGTGATGAATGCCTGTAGTCTCAGCTATTAGAGAGGCTGAGGCAAGAGGATCACTTGAACTAGGAGTTTGAGGTTGTTATGAGCTACAGTGACACCACGGCACCCTACCCAGGGTGGCAGAGTGTTTAAAAAAACAAAACAAAAAACACCCAAACTTTATTGCTTAAAAAGTGCTGTCATCTGAGGGCAGTGCCCATAGTTCAGTGGGTAGTGCCAGCCACATACACCGAGGCTGGCAGGTTTGAACCCGGCCCAGGCCAGCTAAAACAATGAAGACAACTGCAACAACAAAAAAATAGCCGGGCATTGTGGCAGGCACCTGTAGTCCCAGCTACTTGGGAGGCTGAGGGAGGAGAATCTCGTAAGCCCAAGAGTTTGAGATTGCTGTGAGCTGTGATGCGACAGCACTCTACCCAGAGCAACAGCTTGAGACTCTTGTCTCAAAAAAAAAAAAAAGTGCTATCTGAGCCTTCACCAGTTGTAATCTTTTTGTGGGTAGGTGGTCTTGCCTCAGTGTTGATGGCTGCTGATTGATCAGGATGGTGGGTCCTAAAGGTTATGTAGCTGTGACAATTTCTTAAAATAAGGTCAAGGTGAAGTTTGCTGCATCATTTGACTCCTTTCATGAAAGATTTTTTTTGTAGCATGCAGTGCTGTGTGGTAGCATTTTACCTACAGTAGAACTACTCTTAAAATTGGAGTCAATTTTCTAGAACCGTACTGCTGGCTTATCAACTAAGTTTATGTGATACTCTTATTTATTTTTTGTTTTCAGACAGTCTTACTTTGTTACCCTTTATTCAGTACCGTGGCATCATAGCTCACAGCAACCTCAAACTCTTGGACTCAAGCAGTTCTCTTGCCTCAGCCTCCAAGTAGCTGAGAGTACAGGTGCGCACCACAACACCCATTTTTTAAATTAATTTTAATTTTAATTTTTATTTATTTATTTATTTTGAGACAGTGTCAAGCTGTTGCTCTGGATAGAGTGCTGTGGCTTCACAGCTCACAGTAACCTCCAATTCTTGGGCTTCAGTGATTCTCTTGCCTTAGCCTCCCAAGTAGTGGAACTATAGGCCATTTTTTTTAGAGACGAGGTCTCACTCTGGCTCAGGCTGGTCTTGAAACCATGAGCTCAGGCAGTCCACCCACCTTGGCCTCCCAAAGTGCTAGGATTACAGGCATGAGCCACCACGCCTGGACTATGTAATATTCTAAATCCTTTGTTATCTGTTCAATAACATCCACAGCATCTTCACCAGAAGTAGATTCCATATGAAGAAACCACTTTTGCCCAGCTGTACTGGCTCATACCTGCAATCCTAGCACTTTTTGGAGGCTGGTGGGAGGATTACTTGAGGCCAGGAGTTTTATGAAAAAAAGTATAATCACAAAAATATTAAAAAATGTAAGCAAGTGCATTCTTGTCCCAGCTGCTTGGGAGGCCAAAGCAGGAGGACTGCTTAAGCCCAGACTTGGAGGCTGCAGTGAGCTCTGGTGATGCCACTGTACTCTAGCCCTGGCAACAGATCAAGACCCTGCCTCAAGAAAAGAAAAAAAAGAAACCACTTTCTTTGCTCATCCATAAGATTGCTGTGATGACATAGCTCACAGCAGCCTTAAACTCCTGGGCTTAAATAATCTTGGCTCAGCCTCCCTGAGTAGCTGAGACTCCACGTCTGGCTAGTTTTTTAGTAGAGATGAGGTCTTGCTCTTGGTTAGGCTAGTCTCAACCTCCTTAGCTCAAGCTACCAGCCTCGGCCTCCCAGAGTGTGAGGATTATAGGCGTTGAGTCACCACTCCTGGCCATCTGTTCAAGTTTTGTCGTGAGATTGCAGCAAATTGGTCATATCTCCAGGCTCCGCTTCTACTTTTAGTTATCTTACTGTTTGCACGGTAAGATATCTGCAGTTACTTCCTCCAGTGAAGTCTTCAACCCCTCAAAGTCGCCCATGAGGACTAGAATCTACTTCTTTCAAACTATTGTTGATATTTTGACCTCCCCTCGTGAATTGGGTGAATTGTAAATGTTCTTTTATGGTATCTGAAATGGTGAATCCTTGCCAGAAGGTTTTTAGTTTACTTTGCCCAGATCCATCAGAGGAATCACTATGTATGGCAGCTGTAGTCCTATTAAATATGTATTTCTTAAATATAATAGTAAGATTTAAAAGTTGAAATTTCTCATTTTTTCCTTATTTTTAAGAGATAGGCTATTGCTCTGTTGCCCAGGCTGGAGTGCAGTGCCATGATCATAACTACTGGGCTTAAGCAATCTTCCCACCTTAGCCTTCTGAGTAGCTTGGACTATAGGTGTGCACCACTGCACCCAACTAATTTTTAAAATTATTTGTAGAAATGGGGGTCTCACTATATTGCCCTGGCTGGTCTTGAACTGTAGGCCTCAAGTTAGCCTCCCACCTTGGCCTCCCAATGTGCTGGGATTATAGGCATGAGCCAGTACACCCAGCCTGAAATTATTCCTTGGTCTGTGGGCTGCAGAATGTATGTTTTGTTAGTAGGCATGAAAACACTGTTAATCTTGCACATCTCTATTAGAGGTTTTGAGGGACTAGGTGCATTGCCAATGAGCAATAATATTTTGAAAGGAATTGTTTTTTTCTGAGCAGTAGATATCAACAGAGGGCTTTAAAAGTTCAGTAAACCAGGCTGTAAACAGATGTACTGTCATTCAGACTTTGTTGTTCCATTTATAGAGCACCAGCAGAGTAGATTTGGCATAATTGTTAAGGGCCCTAGGATTTTAGGAATGGTAAATGCATGTTGGCTTCAACTTAAAGTGACCGGGTACATTAGTATCTAACAAGAGAGTCAGCTTGTCCACCAAGTATTCTGAAGCTTTGAATCCAGACACTGATTTCTCCTGTTTAGCTAGGAAAGTCCTGGATGGCATTTTCTTGCAGTAGAAGGCTGTTTTCTCAGCCTGGAAAATATGTTTAGTGTAGTCTCTCTATCAGTTGATTTTAGCTGGATCTTCTGGAAAACTTGCTGCAGCTTCTACATCAGCATTTGCTGTTTCAACTCCCATTACTGTGTGATGCTAAGATGACTTCTTTTCTTAAACCTCATGAACCAACTCTGCTAGCTTCCAACTTTTCTTCAGCAGCTTCTTCACCTCTCTCAGCCTTCATGAAGGATTAGGCTTTGGCTTAAGGGAGTATTGTGTCTGGTTCTGTCTTCTATCCAGACCACTAAAACGTTCCCCTTGTCAGTAATTAGGCTGTTTTGCTTTCTTTTCTTTCATGTGTTTATTGGAGTAGCACTTTTAATTTCCTTTAAGAACATTACCTTTGCATTTGCAGCCTGACTAACTGGCTCAACTTTCCATATGCCTTCCTCACTTTCTAGCTTTGATCCAAAAAGAGAAACATATGACTCTTCCTTTCAGTAGGAACACTTAGAGGGCATCATAGAGTTATTAATTGGCCTAATTTCAATCTTGTTTTGTCTCAGTTAATAGGGAGGCTTAAAGAGTGGGAGAGAGATGGGAAAACACAGTCAGTGGAACAATCAGAACACATACATATGTTTATATTTAGCTGTCTTACATGGGTGTGATTCATGGTACTCCAAAATAATGATAGTAACATCAAAAATCACTGATCACAGATCACCATGTAATAATAATGAAAATTTGTGAAATATTGCGAGAATCCTGAAAATGTGATACAAAGTGAGCTTATGCTATTGGAAAAGTGATGCTGATAGACTTTCTTAATGCAGTGTTGCCACTTCATTTGTAAAAAACACAGTATTGGCTTAGCGCCTGTAGCTCAGCAGCTAAGGCACCAGCCACATACACCAGAGCTGGCAGGTTCAAATCTGGCCCGGGCCTACCAAATAACAATGACAATTACAACCAAAAAATAGCAACGCGTTGTGGTGAGCGCCTGTAGTCCCAGCTACTTGGGAGGCTGAGGCAGGAGAATCACTTACGCCCAAGAGTTGGAGGTTGCTGTGAGCTGTGGTGCCATGACACTACCCAGGGCGATAGCTTGAGGCTCTGTCTCAAAAAAAAAAACAAAAAAACAAGAAACGAAAAAACACAGTATGTGTGAAGTATAGTAAAATAAAAAGTTCAGCCAGGCACAGTGGCTCCCGCCCATAATACCAGCACTTGAGAGGCCGAGGCGTGTGGATTGCCTGAGCTCACAGGTTCGAGACCACCCTGAGCCAGAACAAGACCTCATCTCTAAAAATAGCCAGGTGTTGTGGCAGGTGCTATAGTCCCAGCTACTTGGGAGGCTGAGGCAAGAGAATCTCTTAAGCCTAGTAGTTTGAGGTTGCTGTGAGCTATGATGCCATAGCACTCTACTAAGGGTGACAAAGTGAGACTGTCTCAAAAACAAAAAAACAAACATTTCAATAAAACATCGTATACCTGGTAATGGGTGCTGGGGCTCAAATATACATTCTGCAATGTATAAGACTGTCTTACACCACTGAAGACTTTCCTGCCCTGAATACCAACAGTGAGTGCCGTTGTTGAAAGACACTGTTTTTGCTTTATTTTTTTGAGACTCTCATTATGTCGCTCTCTGTAGAGTACGTGGTGTCTCAGCTCACAGCAACCTCAAACTCTTGGACTTAAGTGATTCTCTTGCCTCTGACTCCCAAGTAGCTGGGACTACAAGTGCCCTCCCCAATACCCAGCTATTTTTTGGTTGCATTTGTCATTGTTGATTTTAGCTGGCCCAGGCTGGGTTCGAACCTGCCAGCCTCGGTGTATGTGGCTGGCACCCTGCCCACTGAGCTACAGGCATTGCCCGAGACACTGGTCTTAAGAAAAAAGATGAACCTCCTGGATTTGCCATTCTTTTGCTCTGGCTTTCTCTTGTGCCTCTGCTACCTGCCAGGCCTGCCCTACAGATCAATTGCAGTTGCTCACCACCATCTCCTTGAACCTGACCTTATTCGTTCGAGTATCCAGTCTAGGCATAGACCTTTCCTCCACCAGGAGTGCTTTTCCTTCCATCTGGCAAAGCCTCGTCCTCTGAGTCCTCTTGGTCTTGCCTCTTGCCCCTCTGGATAGACTTAGATCAGATCCTTCTTGCCTTATCCATATCTTTAGCAGTCATTCATTAGCCTAAACCAAGGGTCCTCAAACTTTTTAAACAAGGGGCCAGTTCACTGTCCCTCAGACTGTTAGAGGGCCAGACATTAGTTTAAAAAAAAAACTATGAACCAATTCCTATGCACACTGCACATATCTTATTTTGAAGTATAAAAACAAAACGGGAACAGATACAATCACACCGCCACATGTGGCCTGCGGGCCATTGTTTGAGGACCCTGGAAGGTAGTCATGGTGACATCCTTTTGTGCACAGTCATGCATTGCTTAACAGGGATATAGTCTGAGAAATGCATCGCTAGGAGATTTTTGTCCTGCAGACATTGTAGTGTGTTTATACAAGCCTAGATGTTACAGCATACTACACACCTAGACTATTTGATATAACCTATTTCTCCTAGGCTGCAAACTGTATTGAATACTGTAGGCAGTTGGAAAACATTAACAAGTATTTATATATCTAAACATAAAAAAGTGCAGTGAAAATACAGTGTTATACTCTTTTTTTTTTTTGCAGTTTTTGGCTGGGGCTGGGTTTGAACCCACCACCTCCAGTATACGGGGCTAGTGCCCTACTCCTTTGAGCCACAAGTGCCGCCCTACAGTGTTATACTCTTATATGAACATGGTCATATATGCCGTCTATGGTTGGCTGAAATGTCATTATACAGCACATAACTGTATTCTCAGTGGCATATAGTACATGCAAATTTGGTATCTGAAACTGCTGAGAAAATCATTTGTACCACTTAATCATTGAGAGTCCTATGAGATTAGGCAGGGCAGAGATGATGGAGACGGGCCCTTGGGGTACATGAGCCCTGCTTCTGCAACCCTTCTGCCAATCTTACCCTGCTTGTGATTTTCCTTATATGGGTCCCTGATTTGATCTCTCACTTCTCCAAACCACCTCTCCCTCATTCCCTCCCTTACACCCCTATAGACTTCCCTAGATGCTGGCTTGGTGGGGAGGTGTGTCCCTGTGACTGAGATGCAGGAGATGGGGGTCTGAGATTTGTGTCTCTTTCAGAGCAGTGCAACCCTGAAACTCATCCTGCTGAGAGAAAAATAAGATCAGCTGTTCCTGCAAAAACTAGTAGGCCTGTGGAAAATAAAGGTGGGTTGATTAATTTCAAACAAAGCTAGAAGGAGTTTCCAATAGAGTTAAGTCAAAAGGAAGGGAAAGGGGAGACTGGGCTGGGCAGGGAGTCCAGAATGATGCTCCGTGGAGGAACAACAGCTTCTTGAGCCCTGATCTCTGGGAGTGGGGGCCCTGTCATCACAGGTGAGGTGAGAGGGCAGCCTAAGAACATTGTTTAGTAGAAAAATGGGCAGGAGGCAAGAGAAAGGCCATGGCCAAGAGTGGGGCATTGTGGTGGGCTCTACTGGCAGGAGCCATCTCTACTCACAGCTCTGGGCCTCCCTCCATGGGTGTGGCTGGGCTGTCAGTTCACACTGAGCTTGGCCCAGGTAGGAGCTTCCTTGTCCTTGATCACCTCACCTCAGAGCTTACAGCAATAGCGAGCTGTCAGCCCATCCATCCATTCAGTTCTTTAATATCTCCTGGGTGTCCTGCACTGTGGCAGCCTCCAAAAGTGCCACCAAAGGATGTTGAATGTGTACAGCAAAGAGATGGCTCCTTTCTGCCCCTGGAGAAACTTCCAGGTTGGATTCAGGCAATACCAGCATTTTCTGTCCATGTGGAAAGGAGATTCTATTTGGAAGGTTTGAACAGAGAACCCAGTTTATTGACCTGTGACAGGGCTAGAGCCATGAAGAGGGGAAAAAGGGTAATAAGCATCACAAAACCAGGCTCTATCCCATCGACCACAAGGAAACATATAAAGTATGTGAACACTAGGATGCATTTGTTAAAATTTCCGATTCTTTCACTTACCTTCCTTTTTCTTAAAGAGGAGTGTTAGTCACAAACTCCAGAGAAGAGAGAGGATTTTGGTTTGTCTATACCTGCATGTATACACCACCCACTGTCACAGATCTGTGCATGTACATAATCTTGTCTGTTGGCATAGTTGCTAAAATCTGCCCAGGCCTCCTTAGTCATAAGCAGTTGACTGTACTATGTATCCCTAGATGATGATTCCTCGGTAGCTGATTTTCTCAATAGTGATGAGGAAGAAGACAGAGTTTCTTTGTGGAATTTAAAGAATTTAGGTAAGTCTTTGCTGTGCTGGTTCATGTGTTAACCACTGAGACGTTTTTCTTGTTATATGGAATGTGATTTTTAAAAAGTTATTAAATCCTTCAGTGTGGCATGCAGGACCCTTCTCAACCAACTGATGCTGGAAACATACAGGTTTTGACACCTCCCAGCCTGCCCACAATTCTTTTCCTTCTGCCTGAAATCCTACTGGTTGGCAAAATTCTGCTCCTACTTTAATGCTTGATTCAAGGTTTCTTTTCTCAGGCATTTCTTGACCTTTTTGGCTCTTTCAAAACTAGGTGCTTTTTGGCTTTGCAAATGCCTTGGACTTAATATACCACTCTCATTTTATGGTAATTTGTCTCACATACCAATTTGTATGGCAGGGACCTGTATTTCTACAACCTTAGGGCTTAGTTAACAGTCCAACCACTAATGCAGACTAGTAATCACACAGCTTGATTTTTTTTTTAGGGGGAAGTGGGTGTTGATAATACTCAGCATTTTGTACCACTGCTTATTCAATCTTTATAATGGTTGTTACATATCTATAATGAATGGGCTAATGTAGTTTCTAGAGCGTTAAATTATCTTCATTCTTCGATTTCATAGAATCAGGCTGAAAAGGCTGTGCTTTGTACTGAGTCCTATGCTTATGATTAGTTAGGCTGGGTTGGACTTGAGCCAGTAATAGGTGTGAAAAATTTTACAAAGTACCATACAGGTCTATGTGTTCACTGCCAGTTCTGTTGCACACTGGATCACCTGCTTGGACACTGTTCAGATTTGGTATAACTCTTCAGCACTAAGAACCTTCATGCTTATAAAGAAAGTACACTGACAACTTAATGCTATTATTCTATGTATTTGTGCTGATAAAATGAGGTATTCTTAGTTGAAATGGTATGAAGATACAGTAATTACAAGATATCAACAGTAATCTGTTACTGTATTTAACTTGGAAATCATTTGATATGCTGATCCCGCTTTGTGTGTGAAGCTGTGAGGCACTGGGGTTTCTCTGTAAGTTTAAAAGTTAAGGGGTATAGTCTCTTCTAAGTTCTGTTTGAAACTTTGCTTTCCGCCATCTCCATGTGTTCTCACTTGAACTAAGCCTGGTTTTTTTTCTTGATTTTTAAGAGGAATCTGCAGCATTAAGAAGCTTATTGCTTAATCCACACCTCAGACAACTGATCGTCAGCCTTGATCAGGGGGACGACAAAGCAAAGCTCATGAGAGCCTACATGCAAGAGCCCTTGTTTATGGAGTTTGCAGACTGCTGTTTAGGAATTGTTGAGCCATCCCAGAATGAGGATTCTTAACATGGATTATTATGCTGCTTGCTCAAGCTTGCTGCCCAGAGCTTACCCACTTCTCCTAGGAGACCACTGGTGTGGGGACCCTGAGGAGGAGAGGTGACTTCCAAGATATAGACTGGCTGATGGCAGTTATGCATCATGTTTCATGGACTCATGTTTCAGGCCCATATCACCTTGATTCATCTTCAAGGTGACAAATCCTTTATGGCAAAAAACCTTGACATTCAGATGGTTGTTTTTAAATGTTTTATTTTTGGTACAGTTATGATAGACAATCATAAATGATACCAGTTTTATACCCATTTAAGTTAAAAACTTGATCAGTGTTAATAAAATCAAGATGTGCTGATTCTCGTACGTTGCATTGTTCATCTTTGTTCATAATTTTGAAATTATATTAAATAAATAATTTATTAAATACTAAGGTTTCTTCCCTTTAAAGAACTAAATGCAACCAAATTCCAGAGCCAGTTTTAGGGTTGGCCCAAAAGTGTTTATGGGGGAATCAGGGCCCCCACTGGAGTGACAGACAACACTTTAGGATGGACATTCACATCTGCTGCCGAGTTTGGAGTCTGGAATCTGAAGGTAGTAAAGTATGGCAAAGTTCTCTGTGGCCCTGATGGTTTTTAATCCTGGTTTAGTAACTACCAGCCCTGATGCCTTGTCTGTGCTTGATGTAGACAAGAGTGCCCCAAGCCCACTGGTGGCCTGGACACAGCCCTGGCTTGTAGGCTGTGAAGCCATTGCTGTCACGTGTGCAGGGTCGCTATGCTATGGGAATAGTTTGGCAGCTGTATGTTCGTTAAATGTCTTTGGTAAGGCAGCTGGCAAGAAAAGGCCTTGTGAGGATCAAAGGCACCAAGGATCACCCAGCCAGATTAAAGTAGAGGGTGAGAAGAGGTCACACATGGGTCAGCCTGTGTCTTTCCAGCAGAATCTGATTAAAACCAGTAACACTGTAGGATGAAGATTCAGGGCAGATGTCAGCATAGCGCAGTGGAGACTTTCTGTAGTGAAACTTTATTGAGCCCTAGGGAAAAAGAGAGATGCAGTTTAGCCCCAGTTCTCAGGAGTCCCAGGGCCTAAAAGGTACCTTACAGAGTGAATGACAGAATTGTAAGGAGTTGTGGACAAGTATTTTCCTCCTTATTCTAAAATAGTGGCAAAATCCAAGAGAGTGGTGACCCACACCTGGAGTTCTAGGTATTCAGGAGGCTGGGGCAGGAGGATCACGAGCCCATGAGTTGGAGGCTGCAGTGAGCTATGATTGTGCCACTGCACACCAGCCTGGGCAACAAAGAGAGACTCTGTCAATCAATCAAAATATAAATAAATAAAAAATAGTGGCAAAGTCCAAGGCAATTAAAACATAAAATTTCACATCCATTCAGTGCAAGACAGATGAGGAAACACTTGTTTACCCAGCAAGGTTAGGGATGGACCTCATTCCAACCTCAGTCCTGCTTCCCCTGGGTACTCCAAGGCTTTGCTTCCTGCCTTCTACGGTGGGGCAGTGGAATATGAGGAACCCAAAGCCATGGGACAGAACGGCCAACTGTCATATACAACCTACCTGAGGCAGTGCTCGGATAGATGTGACACCAGCCTGGTCTTGTTGTGCTGTCTGGACAGTGTAGTTACTGGAGCTATCCCTGGGAAGCTGAAGGCAAGCCCAGAATACCAGTTTCCTCTGAAAGCCATGTACTCCTGTAGCAGCATTGGCCAGGACCAGTCCCAGTGGCCAGAGGCGGATTATTGCCCTCAAGAGCCGAGTCTCTACCAGGGGCAAGGAGTTTGAGCAATGGGCAGCTTGAGGGAAGTCTTTTTCTTCTATACCATCCAGTTCTTTAGAAGCAAGGAAGGCCATTCTGCTCTTAAAAATGGACATTGAAACTATCTTTAATACATTATCTAAACAAAGTAAACATCTGGCTACAAATAGATGATGCCCTATACTAAAATGTTTCCAAGTGGAAGAAGTCCGTACACCCTAGGCAACTGGGCCAGTACCTTACATATGCTACTTTATAACAAAATAAGTCTTATTGAGATGAAACCAATGTGCCACTCTTTCAAAGTAGACTACTTCATGATGGTGTATTCCGGGAGTTGCTTCTTCCACTCTTTACCTTCACAACCGTACTACAGTGTAGACAGTGTCATGCCCATTGCATATAAGAGGAACACAAGGCTCAGGGAGAATGAACCACCTGCCTGTCCTTGGGGCCACCCTTACTCCACCCGGGTCTGTCAAGTTCCAAACTCTCTATCCATTGCCCACGCTGACTCCTTGGGGCACACTTACTCTCCACTTCTGCCATGCACGCTTGATGGCCGTGGCAGCTATGTGTAGCCTCTGGATGTGTTTCCGAGCCAACCAGGAACGAATGGCTAAGAGGTTTATCCAAAAACAGGAAAGAGATAATAAAATGGTCATTAGAGCTATCAGTCGCCTTTTATTCTGTGGATGTAAATGAAAAATAGAAGAAAATAGAGCTTTCTGTAATATGGCTCTGCAGCAACACCAGAGTTGCTGTAAAAGTTTGAAATAGGCTGGGTGTGGTGGCTCACGCCTGTAATCCTAACACTCTGGGAGTCTGAGGCAGGTGTTGCTTGAGCTCAAGAGTTCCAGACCAGCCTGAGAAAAGGTAAGACCTGGGAGCCTGAGCAGGTGGATTACTTGAGCTCAGGAGTTCAAGACCAGCCTGAGAAAAAATGAGACCCTGTTTCTACTAAAAATAGAACAAAAACAAAAACTAGCTGGGCACTGTACCAGATGCCTGTAGTCCCAGCTTCCTGGGAGACTGAGGATTGCTTGAGCCCAAGAGTCTGAGGTTGCTGTGAGCTATGATGCCTTAGCACTCAGCCAAGGGTGACAAAGTGAGACTTAACAACAATACAAAGTTTGAAACTGTTTTTTTCAGAATGGCTGTTTTGTGCTATGACATAAGGTAAGGTTCTGAAGTCAATACATAAAGCAAAAGTTGGTTTTAAAGACATTCCTCAATTGCCCCCAATTGGAAATAGCTATTCTTGGAAGGGCCAGTGAAAGCTGGGACTGGCTGAGACCCAGCAGTCACCTCCCATCTCGGGTGCAACTCAGGGAACAGGAGGGGGTCTGGACGGTCTACCTCTTAGAACTGTCTTTGTTTTGAAAATCCTCAGATGAATTTGCTCACTTTATGAGTCTGTAATGTGACACTACTATGTAACCACTGATAAAATTATTGGATGGGGAGCTCGGCGCCTGCAGCTGAAGCGGCTGTGGCGCCAGCCACATACACCTGAGGTGGCGGGTTCATATCCAGCCAAACAACAATGACAGCTGCAACCAAAAAATAGCCAGGTGTTGTGGTGGGCGCCTGTAGTCCCAGCTATTTGGGAGATGGAGGCAGGAGACTCGCTTGAGCCCAGGAGTTGGAGGTTGCTCTGAGCTGTGATACCATAGCACTCTACCCGGGGTGACAGCTTGAGGCTGTCGCAAAAAAAAAAAAAAAAAATTATTGGATGGGGCTTGGCGCCTGTAGCTCAGTGGCTAGGGCACCAGCCACATACACCAGAGCTGGTAGGTTCGAATCCAGCCTGGGCCTGCCAAACAACAATAACTACAACTGAAAAATAGCCAAGTATTGTGGTGGGCGCCTATAGTCCCAGCTACTTAGGAGGCTGAGGCAAGAGAATTGCTAAAGCCCAAGAGTTGGAGGTTGCTGTGAGCTGTGACGCCATGGCACAGGGCGACAGCAATACTCTGTCTCAAAAAATAAAAATAAATTTATTGGATGGTAGGAATTTGTATTCTCTTAAAATCTTACTATATTCTGATTCTTTATGTTATAGTCATGTTCAGAAAAGTGATTATTCTATTAAATACTACTTATACATTTTGATTCTAGAAAATTAAAAACCTTAGAAACAGGTTCGGTGTCTGTAAGCTTAGTGGTTAGGGTGTCGGCACATACACCGGGGCTGGCGGGTTCGAATCCAGCCTGGCTCTGCTAAACAACAACGAAAGCTACAAAGAAAAAAAAAAAAAAAAAAAAAAAATAGCCAGGCGTTGTGGTGGGTGCTTGTAGTCCCAGCTACTTGAGAGGCTGAGGCAAGAGAACAGCTTAAGCCCAAGAGTTTGAGGTTGCTGTGAGCTGTGATGCCATTGCACTCTACTGAGGGCGACATTGTGAGACTCTCAAAAAAACCAAAACACCAAAAAAACCCTTAGATACATAAAAATCACCTGTTATCTCATGAACCTGGATGGTTTTACAGTATTATAGAATTTTTTAATCCCCATACCCATAGAAATACACCCTTGACATGTAGTTTGACAACCAGATATGAACATACTGAAAATTATTTTGTGTTAAATTCATAATAATTGTTAGAAAATACCTAGCTGCATAATTTAGCCATGATTCCACTGCTATTAGATATCTGGATTGTTTCTAATATTTTTAGTTGTTTTTTTTTTTTTTGCAGCTTTTGCCCAGGGCTGGGTTTGAACCCACAACCTCCAGCATATGGGGCCAGCACCCTACCCCTTTGAGCCACAGGTGCCACCCATATTTTTAGTTTTTAATAAGACTGCTGTGAACATGTTGGTTCATATATCTTTTCCTCTGATGAAATCCTGTTGGCTTTTATGTTACCCTTAAACTCATCACAAGCCTAGAGACCAGCAGGTAAGAATCTGAGTTGTAATAAAGGGAAAAGAAATCTTGGAATAAACAGCTATTTAGGTCTGAGAAACTTACAGCCTGCACTACCTACAGAGTCCCTATTTGTGGTGTGACTTGGTTTCCAATGAACTGGAGAGATATTATGGCTGAGGTGGACAAGAAGTTTGAATACCAGGGCACCACAAAGACCTGTAACCACCTCTTCAGGCTGGGACAGTCAGCATTAATAGATGGGGACTCAATCTGTTGCAATTGCTGACAGCAGCCCTGCCCACCTACCTGCCTGGATGAGCACTGCGGCCCTCCTCTGCCTCTGTTGCTTTCTGCGCTGGTGTCGCCTCCAGCCACCCTGAATGCAACGGGCACACTGTTCCAGCACCTGGGCACGCCCACACTCCAGAAGCTCCAGCTGGGACAAAGGGCATTCACTGAGGTCCTCAGGGTCTCCTCCCCCTTCCCTGAGGAGGACCCAGTCCCTGTCCTGTTGAGGAAAATATACAGCTGGCTTCTATAATCTCCTCATCCCTAAACCAGCTTACCACAGAGTCAGTCATGAACACCTTGGTCCTGCCACAGTGCACTTGGGCTGGCATGGCTGCATCTGAATCACCAGGTGTAGCTGCCTCCCGAGTTAGAGCTGCCAGAGTATGGAGAATGTCCTGGAGAAGAGACTGAAGTGTGGCCTCCTCACTGTGTGGAGAACGTTCTGGGGGAGGAGAGACAGGCCTTGTCAGTACCTGGTCATCTCTGCATGCCTCTATGGCCTTAAGAAACTGGCTTTGGCCTCTTTACCACTCTCTAGACCTCTTTTCTGTTCTTGGCTCTAGCCATTTCCTTCTCCTACCCTTTTTGGGCAAGGCTACAGGTAGCCCCTCTATTGTCCCTCAGGGCCTTGGCTGTTGTGAGGGGTCCTGGAATCCCTACTTTCTGCTGTGCCATAGGGTGTCCTTCAGCCTCTATTGCCATGAGTTCCTTTGGACAGGCTGGCAAAGGGTATCTAATGCCTGGAAGGGTATCTAAAGTCACTGCTTTGAACCTGGAATCCGAGGCTGCTCAGCTAGCAGTAATTTCCAAGGCCCCAAACATCCTGAAGGCCAAACAGGGCAGCCAGGCACTCCCAAAGCCTCTCACCCTTCATCCCACCAGGTATGGGAAAAGGGAGAACAAATCTCAGCCCTGTGACGGCCCAGCGGGTCCCACTGCCTGCCCTCCCACACTGTGCAGGGCTGACTCCTGCACAGGGAAGATTTACCTGACGGCTCTGACCACCTTTAGCTGCCCAGAGCCTCTATTGAGAAAGAGGCTGCCAAAGGAGATGCCGGAGATGAGAAACAGCAGCAAAACAACCAAGGGCCAGAGGGGCTTTGGGCAAGAGACGTGGAACAGAAGAGCAAACCGTGAAGAGAGGGGAAAGAAAGAAGAGCGAAAGGCAAGTGATAAAACTCTGCCCAAGAGGGGGAAAAACCAAAGCAGAACTGTCTCAACAGGGTCTTATGAGCCTCAGGGTATGCTGGGTGGGACAAGGGGAACAGCTGCCTCTTCTCCCTCCACCTGTCCTTGGAGCCTCAGTTAGTCCTACATGCCAATAACCCCCAATTGGGGTCACAGGCCAGACCCTCCCCTTAGGATTAAAGCTTGCACAGGTGCCTCACAGAAGCCTCCAATGGACAACTCCAGGGACTTGGAGATTACGTCAGCCATGGCAGGGCTTATCAGCTTTCCCAAACCTCCCTTCCTCTTGCCTTCCCACTCCACACCTGCCCCTGAGCCAGGCCAAGTTAATTTTCTTCTTTCCTCCCCCTCTGTATCTAATCAAGTGCCTATCAAGGCTGACCAGTTTTTGCCTGGGCACAATGGCTCACATCTATAATTGAAAAGGTGGGAAGACTGCTTGAAGCCAGGAGTTTGAGACCAGCCTGGGCAATATAGCAAGACCTCATCTCTATAATAAATAAAACAATTCAAAAGGCTGACCAGTTTCTTCCAAATGTTTCCTACCTGTGCCCACATCTTTGGCTTCTCTCTCCTGGGGCAACTTCCCGGCCTCACTCCTCCGGCCCTTTATGGGGCTCCCAGAGTGGTCTCCAATAAGCAGAAGGTGACTTGACAGAGTCACTTTCTCCCTCTCCTGCAGTGCCCCATTTGCCCAAAGAATAAAGTCCGGGGTCTGAGAGTGGGCCCTACCTGTCACCCTAGCCTCATCGCCACCATTCTCTGCCCTAATGAGCCAGCAACACTGAATGGCCTAGAGTTTCTCACCCACTCTCAAGCCTCCAGGTCTCTGTTTAAATTACCTTTGTCATGTGGAATGTCCTTTACCTGGCTGATCCAATTTATCCTAAGAAACTACTTCCTTTAGGAAGCCTTCCCCAATTCACACCTCTCCAGCGCCACCCACAGCATCTGCATAGTTCTCCCTTTCCAATTTCCATGCTATTTTTCAGTCTGCTTTCTCTACTGAACCAGGACTGTAAGGGCAGAACTGTTTTATTCACCTCTGAACCCCCAGCTCCTTGGCCCTGAGGGTAGGTGCTCAGTAAACTATGATTGAACAAATGACTAACGAATGGGCCCCACTCACCAGAGCACCCTACGGCAGCATATGGGCTATGGGGGCCAGAGGATGTGTGAGGTTGGAGTCTTCTCAGTAACTCATATCTTCCCACAAAATTCTGGTGAGAGACCCTAGAAGCCAAAGCAGGTGGAGGAAGAGAATGACTTCATCTGTGGGCCAGGTACATCTGCTCAGCAATGCAGTAAGGTGCTACCCTGACTACCCCACTGAATAGATAAGGATGTGGTTCTAGAGGGATTACTAAAGTCCCTTTCAGGGAAGCCCACTGAGACCATTTTATATTGGGTCTGCTCTTCCTGCTGTCTTGGTCTACGAAAACAAAGCACCTTGTTCTTTTAATAGGGGATTTGCAGCCTGCCTTCTTCCAAAGGGGCTTGACAGGCTCTCCCAGGCGACCAAGGACATTCATATTTGGCCGTATCTCCCATCTGACCTCTGACTCCAAAGCCTCGGCTATATCCTCCTGACTTCTCTGCTGTCCTTCAAGGCAAATATTTCTCTAAACAGGTGCTGATACCTGCTACTTGCACTTCCTCCTCTCAGTTGCCTGTCAGCCCTCCCAAGAGTCTGGCTTCTGCCCCCAACACTATGCGAACATGGCTCTTATCACAGCATCAGCAAACCACCAAACCAGGAGTCTGTATTCTACCTGGCCCTTGGGCAGCAGTGGCCCTCTCCCTTGTACAGCACTGTCTCTCAGCCTCCAGGACACCCAAGACCTGGGCTTTTCCCCGCACCCATGACTCCTTCCAAGTTGTCCTTGCTGGCTTCTTGCCACCTACCCTTTCTAAATGTTAGCATTCCTCAGAATGGCCTCAGACTCTCTCTTCCTTGCTCATGGTGCTTAAAACCCTCATGTGCCCTTCCAAATCTTTTTTTTTTTTTTAACCCTAGCCATTAGACTACCAGGGAGTCTGCTGAGCCCTGAGACTATCTTGCAGCCATCTCAAACCTGACAAGGCCATAAGAATTCCTTCCCCCACTGACCCTCCAACCTAGGCCTTGCCCAGAATAACTCATTTCAGTAAACCTGTCCCCTGATACATCCATTTACCTTAGATAGAAACCTGCAAGTTCCTTCTGCAACCCGGAAGTTGACTGCTCTCCTGTCTAACATCCTGTAGTCAGTCACTGTCCGCTCTTTCTATTGTGAACCATACGCCAATTTAACCCACTTATCTCCATTTTTTACTGCTCTTTCATACGCCATTACTCTTGTTCTCCACACAGCAGCCAAAGGGATCTTCTTAGAATATAAAGGAGATGGCACCACTCTAACCTTGCGTCATCCATTGCTCCCATTGCATTCAGGACTAGCTGCAAAGACCTGTGAGGCCCTATGAGCCCCCCTCTCTCCTACTCCAAGTTCTCTGTGCTTCAGTCCCTTTAGCATCTCTCAGTCCTAACCTGGGAGCTTTATGCTTGCTGTTCCCTCAGTCTGGACTATTCTCCCCTCTTCCAGATCTCCCCACGCTGACCCTCCCCTTCCCCCAGGTCTGAGGTGCTTAGAGGGGTTCCTCCCTGACCAGACCAAAAATCCCCTTCCTATTAGTCTAAGAGCACTTTTTATTTCTTTCCTAGCACCAATAATAACTTTATAACAATTTTTCTAAGGAATGTATACCCCCCCTTCCGGGTTGCAGAAGGAACTTGCAGGTTTCTATCTATTCACCCCAAAGGTGTACAGATTCACCTTTCTTATTCACTGACATACTCCCACTGACACATTGCTGGGTACAGAACAGTGCACCGTAAGTGAATGGGAGCTGCTCCTTGAGCTCCAGGTCGGTGCCTACAGACATGCCTCTTTCTCTTCATCTCTACACCCCACTCTGAGTTGGGCAGGCTCTTGTTTGGCTCGAGTCTTGAGCACTACCCTGGAAGTGGCCCTGCTCCCAGTAATGATCAGCCCCACTTACCGGATGGGGAAGCCAGCAGCACTGATATGGATGGTCTCCACGAGGCCACAGGCTTCAAGCTGGCTCAGGACCTGCAAGGTGGGAAGACATCTGTAGCTTGGAGCCAGCAGGCCCGGAAATGCCATTCCTTTTGAGGCCCTGGCCAACATGGACCTGCATGCTATCCTGAGGCTCAGCTAATGGGGCTATCTCCTTGGGGTGGTTAGATATCACGGGACCTTGGAAAAAAATCTCAGCGAGGCATGGTGACTCACGCCTGTAATCCTAGCACTGTGGGAGGACCAGCCTGAGCAAAAGCGAGACCCCCATCTCTACTAAAAATAGAAAAACTGAGGTAAAAGGATCACTCGAGCCAGAGATGGAGGTTGCTGTGAGCTATGACACCACAGCACTCTATTCAGGGCGACAGCTTGAGACTCTGTCTCAAAAAACGAAAAACAAAACAAACAAAAAACTCTGCTAGAAGGGTGGCACCTGTGGCTCAAAGGAGTAGGACACTGGTCCCATAAATTGGAGGTGGCGGGTTCAAACCTAGCCCTGGCCAAAAGCTACAAAAAAACAAAACAAACACACAAAAAAGCCTCTGCTAGAAAGGGCCCTGGAGGTCCCAAGTCCCCCTCAACTAATGCATGGTATGTGGTACAGCTAGGGCAAGGCATGGTCCTGGCTGTCTCATCACTTCACTCCATGCGGTAGGGATTCACTACTACACACTGCAGTCCAAGCACATTTCTAGACTTGATTGTTTTAAAAATGCGCAGGCATTAGAGTGGTTCCTAACAGAGGAGCAGGGGAGGTTATACTGTGAAAATTCTGTGACCTGAACTCAGGTCTTGACTGCACAGCCAAGTGGCCCTAGCAACAAACCCTAAGACCACATCTAACATGTGACTGTGGGACGCTCTTCATCACTGTCCAGCACTCATACCTCATACACATCCCTCAGAGCCTAATATCCCAAGAAAAAGGCAGCTACTGGGCCAGAGTGCTTTTGTGCAATACCTCCAGTCAGAAAATGCTGCAGTGTGCTTAGACTGTAAGGTGACAAAGACTTTTGGCTAATCACAAAAGATCCCCATTCCTCTGGGTGATTTCAGTCCATCAGGACACATGGCTTGGTGAGTGGAGAGCACGATGCACTGGAGCCCCAACTTGCCTCCCTGACTAGGCCGCTGTGCATGGTCCACCCAACCACACGCGACTACTCTGCCACAGTAGGGGAGATGAGCCCTCCCTAATGTCAGGCGCAGAATGAGAGATCCTCTGAATATTCCCTTTGGAGTGATGTCCTGCCCTTCATCCTTCCAGGGTCTTGGCCAAATGGGGCTTGGTCAAAGCGGCTCTGGTCCAGTGTTAGTTACCTCTTCCTGGAAGAAGGTCTGTGCCTGGCCTTGGCTGTTGGGCTTAATGCAGCGAATGTAGTGGGGTGTGGTGCTGTGCAGGACCTGCAGGAGCTGCTCCAGGGAGGCCTGCAGATGGGAGAGACCACAGGGTCAGGCAGAGATAGGGGCTGCGAGAGCCTTCAGCTGGGCCCTGGCTAGTGACTGTATCAAGCACCTCCAGCTGCCCTCCCCAGGATCCTGGACCATGTGTACTGGGGATGACTACTGGAGGCTTTGGCTTCACCGAGCCAAAGCACACTCCTCTCCTCCCCTTCCACCTATTCACCTCTGCCTCCTGGGAGCCTTTTGGAACTGTGACCCTCACTTAACTGGTCTCCCTCAATCTGATCCTTCCCTCCATCCCCAGAGCCATCTTCTTAGAAGAGAACAATCTCATCCATTCATACGAGCAAAAGCTCTTGTTACAAAGCCCATCCTGTGTGCTGGGGGCTGTGCAGGCAGTCTTCTGGGTCAGAGCTCAGTCTAATGGGCAACACACACACACTGATGGCCACCCTCAGTGGTGTGTCTGAGGCTGGGGCAGGAAAGTGGTAATCAAACCTGGTTTCCCAGCGTGCCTCCTCAAGGAGATGATGTTAAGGCTGAAATCTGATGGGTGAGGAAGACTACTCTATGAGTCCTGGTGTAGAGGGTAGGAGAGAGACAGAGTTGCAGGGCCAGTGGCCAAGAGCATCCCAGGAAGGTGGAGCTGAGGGCTGAGGGATGGTAGGAGACAGATAACGGTGGACAATATTGAGAGAAGTGAAAAATCTGCTCCAGCTGAGAACAGGGTTTGAGCAGGAAGCTAAAGTTGGGAATGGGCCAAGTCGCAGAGGTTCCTGTAACTGCTGCTCTCCTGTGACGATTCTATCAGCACCCCACTGTGTCCCCACGGGCCCCTAGGCTTCCCATCATATCATTATTCCTGATAGTCTGTTTGTCTACTTCCTGTCTCTGTCTTCCACACTTAAATTCCATGGGGACTGGGACCACATCTACTTGACTTGTCGTTGCTCCCAGGCAAACAGCACCAATCCTGGGAGGTGCTCAATAAACATTTGGAACTAAGCACCTCCGTGAATGCTACCAGACCCACCTTGAACTTGGATACCACGGTTAACACAGGGACTCTGCTCTGAACAGAGGGCTCCTCCTGGGTCTTCTCTTTGGGGTTAGTAGGAAAAAACATCATGAGCAGGGGATCCTGGGATTGCTGCAGAAGCACTGTCAGCTCGGGGGGCACAGGGTCCTATTGGGAAAGGGCAAGGGCAGCAGGTGAGGCCATGTGGAGTGGCTGCACAGGCCTGCTTGTGGGCTGGCCTCCACTGCCCACCCCAGCTGCAGAAGGGAGAAGGCAAGGCCTGAGTCCAAGAAAAGAGCTAGTCTACTGCATGACCAGAGACCTGGAGACCTAGCCTAATACAAGTCATTTTCAGGAAGGTCATGCTTGATTAGTGGAGACCACAGGCTGGTGGACCCAAGATGATGATACTGGATTCTGTGACATGTTCAGCCGAGAGCAGATGCATGGTGGGAAACTAACATGTATGTGTGATAATGACTCAGCATCTTTTTTCACCAGACCTCCTCACCCCCCGACAGAGGTCCAGTCCTCACCTTGTTCTTCTCCACCAGGCCTGCTGTGTGGTACCGCACAGGCCCTGCGTAATGCACCACAATAAAGCTGGGCTCCCGGCTGAGCTTATTGTGGCCCAGGCACGGGCTGCCCGCCAGGGCACTCTCAATGCGTGTCTGGAGCTGGGCTGCACTGCTTGGCCGATTAAGGCGGCATTCCTGTGGAGATGGGAGTGGGCAGTAAGCCACAAAAACAAGAGGGTCTCACCACAACCCTCACTGTCCTCATCTGTGGCTCTCCTGGCAGCAGAGTTGTCATAGGCATCATAGTGACCCCAAGGGGAAGAGACAGAGAACCAGCAAACCCATTTAGCAGACTGGAAGAGAAGAGCACAAGATGGCAGGTGAGTCATCAGGGCCCCAGAAAAACCAAAGACCAACTATGGTGCTCAGTTCACTAGCTAGACCCCCACCTCATTTATGAGGGCACAGATGCTGATGGGGTTCCCCTCGATGAGATCCAAACAGGACTGGTTGTCCTGATAGTTGACAAATGACCACTCCAGGCCTTCAACTGCATATTCCTCCTAGAGAACAAAGTGGGGGTAAGGTGGGAGAAGACAGGTGTGGTGTGAGGTCTAAACGGGCCATCCAAAGCTGGGCTTGGGACCATAATGCATTCCAGAATAGCATCAAAGAAGGAACAGAAGCATATCAAAACATTACACTCCGTACATACAGTTATTAGTCAATTAGAAATAAAATAAAGGCTAGGTGGTGGATGTCTGTAATCCCAGCACTTTAGGAGGCTGAGCTGCAAAGACTGCTTGAGGCCTAGAGCTTGTGACCAGCCTGAGCAACATAGTAGACCCCACCTCTACCCTAAAACCCGTAAAACTTAGCCAGGTGTGGTGGCACATGTTTATAGTCCCAGCTACTCTGGAGACTGAGGGGGGAGGATCACTTGAGATAGGAGTTCAAGATCACAGTGAGCTATGATTGTGCCACTGCACTCTAACCTGTGTGACACAGTGAGACTCTGTCTCAAACAGATAAAATAAGAAGTAACCAAAAAGCTTCTAATCAGAACCTAGGCTGGGGCTGCAGGGGAAAGAAGAGAAATAAGACCGAGAAGGACCACCCCACCCTACCCCATCTTCACCTGCTGCGCCTGGAGGTAGTGAGTCACGAAGTGCTGCTGCAGCTTCTCATTAGCATAGTTGATGCACAACTGTTCCAGACTATTGTCAGGAAATGACTCAAATCCATATACATCCAGCAGGCCTGGAAGGATGGCAGAGGACCCACGGGGCTATTGCAGGGAGCAGACAGGGTGTGGGAACCACAGGAACCCAGAGTGGCTGGGCCCCTACTCATGCCTCATACTTGGCAGCCTAGGATGAGGTTGAGTGAACATGACAGCCAGGAGTGAGCAGAACATACCTTCTCTGCCCCCTTACCCAGGGTATTTTTCTCCTCCTCCTACTCACTCAGAGCTCACAGCAGACAGAAAACCCAAACGAGGTGTAAGGTATAGCCCAAAACATCAAACCTACTTTGAGTCTGAATTCTCTGGTCCTGACCAGGCCTCTCCTGTGAGGAAACCATATTCCAGGGAACATTTTCTGGGTCAAATCTAGTATGAAGAGCCTTGGTCTCACCAGCCTAGTTGGTGCCAAGAATTCCACTATGTCCTGCCCTTCATAAGCAAACTGCACTGGTGTTTTTAAGCAGTACTTCCTACCTTACCTGACTGTCCCATCTAGGATTACAATGATGTTGACCTTGGTCATGTTTTCCAGGTCCCTTCTAATCTGGCTCTTTTCCCTATCCCCTACTACTCTCTTGTGATTGGAACTGGGTCTCTGAGGAAGAAAGGGACCTTTACAGACAATGCATTCTCTGAATCTGTCTGTAGAGCTATGGACAGGTCAGATGTGGGTACTGGAAAGCAGAGATCTTATCCAACACTGGTGGACAGATGGGAAAGGAGACAGGAACAAAGAAGGGCAAGGAGCTTCCCCGAGTCAGAGTGGACCCAGGGCTCTACAGTTCTTTTTCTGGAGTGTTCCAAGCATAGTGGGCCCTTATTACCTATGAAAGTAGTCCATGAGCCTGGGTCTGCACAGATGCTGCTATTGATCACTGATACCAGCCAGTCAAACAGCCTGTTGGGGAGAAGAGAGTGAACTCTGATGAGAGGGTCAGGCTGAGCCAGAGAGTAATAAAATTGCTCCCCAAGCAAGGGCGCTACACTGGAGGTCCCTGTATTCTGAGCCTGATGGGTTAAAGGCTAAATCTTCTCCAGCTTCCCTGCCCATCTTGTCTTCCCCTACTACAGATGCAGGCTATGGGCACGCATGTTCCCAGGTACACACAAACCTGACCTATCCCCTGGGCAAGACTGAACACAGGACCAGCTCAGCTCCTGAGCAAGGCAAGGAAGGGGTCTGCATCAGTCACATGGGCTCTTGACTATAAGGAGCTGAAAAGCAGGTCTGGGTGTGGGTCTGAGTTCACTGATCTCTTTTGTAAAACCACTGGTGGAGCCCAGAGCTCAAGGCCCTGCTACATCCCTGACTCACTCCTGCACAAAGGGATCCTAAATCACCACAATGGCATCTTCCACTCTGGAACCACCCCTGACCCAAAGATGATGTCACACCAGGTGGTGACATGTACGCCACTCAGGAGTTTCTTCCTTTCAATTCTTGTTAAATTGCTCTGCAACTTTTTTCTATTTAGTAAATAAAATGACTCTCCTTTTGCCACAGGAACTTCAAATGCCCATTTGAAGTACCAAAATGAATGACTTAGCCTTACAATGACTTGATGATTTCCATGTGTAAAATACTCTGTCACCCTTGGTAGAGTGCTATGGCATCATCATAACTCAGAGCAACCTCAAACTCTTGGGCTCGAGTGATCCTCCTGCTCAGTCTCCCAAGTTCCTGAGACTACAGGCAGCTGCCACGATGTCCTGCTAGTTTTTCTATTTTTAGTAAAGACAGAGTCTCACTCTCAGGCTGGTCTTGAACTCCTGAGCTTAAGCAATTCACCCACCTTGGCCTCCCAGAGTGCTTGGATTATAGGCATGAGCCACTGCACCCAGCTTTCCATGTATAAAATGTTCTATGGGTAGAAACTGACCAACACTTTATCTATTTTTTTGTTTGTTTGTTTGAGACAGAGTCTCATTTATCACTCCTGGTAGAGTGCCATGGAGTCATAGCTCACAGCAACCTTTAACCCTTGGGCTCCAGCAATTCTCTTGCCTCAGCCTCCCGAGTAGCTGGGACTACATACCTGGCTATGTTTTTTTAGAGGCAAGGTCTTGCTCTAGCTCAGGCTGATCTTGAATTCATAAGCTCAGGCGATCTGCTCACCCTGGCTTCCGAAAGTGCTGGGATTATAGTGTGAGCAAGATATGGCCCGGCCTTTATCTTCTATTTTGTAGTAACTTGTAGGCAAAGGCCTTAAAAACCTTTGACCTGAAAAAAAATTTTTTTTGTTTCTTTTTAGCCTTGAGTAGCTAACAATGATTTTGTGCGTGCGCACGTGCGCGCGCATGTGTGAGATCAAAGTAGGCAAAGAGTTAGGCGGTGCCTGTGGCTCAAGGAGTAGGGCACCAGCCCCATATACCGGGGTGGTGGGTTCAAGCCTGGCCCCAACCAAAAAAAAAAAAAAAAAAGAAGAAAGAAAGAAACTGCAAAGTAGGCAAAGAGCCAAGATTTTTAAAAAATTTCATGTAACTTCAAACTCCTGGGCTCAAGAAATCCTTCTGCTTCAGCCTCCCAAGTAGCTGGGACTACAGGTGTGTGCCACCATACCCAGCTTATTTTTCTAGTTTTTGTAGAAACAAGGTCTCACTATGTTACTCAAGCTGGTCTTCAACTCCTGCTCTCAAGTGACCTTTCCACCTCATCCTCCCAAAGTGCCAGGATTATACCCAATGTACTTACCTTGACCCGAAATTCTGATCTGAAATTAACTTTGAGGCAGTGGTTAACTAGTGTCTTGCTGAAATGGTTTCAGTGTGGGCCCAGCTATCCTGGGCCATTTTCAACTCAGAGGATCTTGTTCACTCAGTAGTTTGAGAAGGTTATCAAAGCAGGGGACGCTCTCCCTAGAAAGGTACTCAAAGTCCCATATGTACATGCTTACACACACATTTTCATAGTTTGTCCCATAATTTCAGAGACTTCTGGGCTTTTTGAACCCTTACAAGGTCCCCTGAATATTCTTAGAACCTAACCACATGGCCAGAGGACAAAGGTACCCATGTAACCCCAGCAGAAAAAGTTAGGGAGCCCCACCTTCACCACCATGCTGGGCTCCCACTTGCCACATGCTGTGTTACTCAAGACTGCCAGGTAAGCCTCTGGCTCTACCATCATCTATCACATTTCCCAGGTTTCTACATAAGGCCTAAGTACCAGGGTACAGGAAGACAGAAGAGCCTATTCACCTAAAGGTCTGAAGCTGGAACTGCCAAGGCCCTAGATCCCTTTGGGGCTTGCCTTGCCAATGGAGAGCTGAGCAGGCTTCCCCTATCTAGTGCCAAGGTCAAAGCAGGTACTTGTACTTTAATAATGAGCGGAATCATGGCCAAGAATGTGTCAACTTCTCCACTCAATACTCTGAAACAGAGACTTAGGGAAAATCTGGGAGCCATGCCCTGCTGTCCCCAGGTGTCTGAGAAGCAGGGAGAGGAACCCCTTTGCTTTATCTGGCATCCCCCACCTTGGGCCTGTGCCTATGGCCTTATGGTATATGGCCCAACTCCAGACAGGGGGAGAACCTGTGGGTAGGGTAGAGTACCAGAGTAACTGCTCACCGTGCATAGACCAGTTTGGCTACGCAGTCTCTGCGGGTGTCACACTCTGTTTGGGAGCAGGGCTTCCGGAATACCTGCTGCTGCCTGCCAGCCCTGATGGTTCTAATCTGCAGTGTCTCCAGCAGCATGTCCTCTGGGAGCTGCAGCAGTGAGGCCGAAGTCCTGACAGAGCCTGAGAGGGGCAAATCCTCCTTAAGCAAATCCGCCTCCTTTGGAACAGTCCTCTTAATGTGGCACTGTGAACTCATCACAGGGGAACCAGGACTTGCTCAACTGTACAGTGGAAACCCAGGTTTTCATGGGCAAAGAGACTCACCAGATGAGTCTTAGTGGACTCCACTAAGAGGCAGAGTCAAGACTTTAACCCAGGTCTTCTATGTTCCATACTGCCACATGTGTGACAAAAATCACTTTATAAACCCAGTGACTCTTTTGTGTTCTCATCTGTAAGATGGGGCCATACCATCTGCATCAGCAGAGATGACCTGGGGCATAAATCATCCAGGGCAGGGCCGTATGGTGGATGGCTTAATTAAGGCATCAGATTCAAAATCTCACCCTCTGGCCTCACATTAATCCTACCAGTGCAGCCTTCCAGGCTACCTCCCTGACAAGACCTGCCCTACTCCCCACCCCTGCCCCTCACACTTGGCACTGTCCATCAGTTGGCAGGGCTGGGCTTCATTCTCTGAGTCAGCGAACTGGATATTGCCAAGGTGCAGCAGCCCAGCTAGGACCTGAGGGGCAGAAAAGCTCAGTCAGGAACAGAGGGGAACACTAGAGGGCCTACTGTGGGGAGGGCCTCTCCTGCTGAATGTCATCATGGCAACAGGATGAAAGCTCCGAAATATTGCCCAGTTGTGCCTATCTCTGCCAGGCACAATTCTTTACAAGTTGTATGCATCACCTCATTCAACTTTTTTGACAACCTATGAGGTAGGTGGTATGATGACATCCATGACAAATGTGACCAGGAGAGGTTCACAAGTAAAGACACATTCTTTCTGAGGAGAGGTGCTTAGAACCCAGTCTGACTACAGATGCCTCCCAGGGCAGCCAGTGGGGCCCCCAACCCACCTACCATATGTCTCTCTGCCTCCCACTCTCTAAGAATAGACTGTGTGGGAACACCACTCCTCTGGTAGACGTCAGCCAGGGTTACTCCTGTGCATCTGCGAGGAGTTTCAATCTGGCTCCCTTTAGCCCTTCTCAGCCCTGTTGAGATTCTGACAGCCCAGCCTGGGGGAGGAACTGTGTCATTGGTCTGTATACAGTAGGTGCCTTTTTGCCTTTTCTTTCAATAATCCACAGAGATAAACTCTCAGGAGCTATAGAAAAGAGACTCTGGCTGGTCGCCCATAGCTCAGTGGTTAGGGTGCCACCTACATGCACTGGGGCTGGTGGGTTCGAAACTGACCAGGGCCTGCTAAACAAACAAACAAAAAAACATAGCCAGGCATTGTGGCAGGCACCTGTAGTCCCAGCTACTAGGGACGCTGAGGCAAGAGAATCGCTTAAGCCCAAGAGCTTGAGGTTGCTGTGAGCTACGACGTTATAGCACCCTATAGAGGGTGACAAAGTGAGACTGTCTCAAAAAAAAAAGAAAAGAAAAAAAGAAAAAAAGAGAGACCTCCCACCCTCAGGCCCAGCAACTCTGAAAACCCTTGGACCTGGGTTCTCAGGTAAAGAGTCATAAGTCTAGGGAAGGGTTTTATGAAAGGGGCTACCTATTGTCTTTGCCAAATATAAGTGGCAGAGCTTTTCTTCTGACCTTAAAGATGTTGTTCTGAGTGGAGACATCAATGCCCAAGTGGAGCATGGCCTCTCTGGTCACCTCAAAACAATCCTCTGAAAAATAATCCAAGTCACAGTCCAGGGTCAGGGCTAGAGGTCAGCAGAAGAAGAGGTAAGGCAGGCCCTGTAGAGTGGGTGGATATGCTGGGCCAGCCAGGAAGTGGGAATCCCCCTACCTTCCAAGGTCCTCTCTGGGTTGGGTAGCCAGGAGAAGGCAGCTCCCTTGGGGAGGTGCCACTGGAGCCTCTCGTCCGCGCTGGCTCCTTTGCAGATCTGTAGAGAGACGTGGGTGGTGGCTGAGTGAGGGTGTGGGGGAAGCTCTGGCCTGCATAGGCCTAGGAACAGGATGAGTGAGAAACAGTAGCAACACTACAAGCCTAAGAGGTCCCTGCAGAGTCCAGGGGAGGCATGGGGGTAAAAGAAGCCATACACCTCTGGATTATCTCCAACTTGATGCAAAAAAACTCCCCTGTCTGGGAAAACCTGCAGCCTGATGAAGAAAGTACTGCTCCTGCCCAGGGAGCCTCTAGTCTTGACCTGGCAGACATACTCTTTACCTAAGGATGCTCCCAATCTGAGAGCAAGGGAGACAAAGACTATCTTTGCCTTTGGAGCCTCCAGTCTGATAGAAGAGGCATAAGTCTAGGGAACTCTCATTCTGTTGGAGGAACACTGTTAAAGAAGCAGTGAAAACCTTAGTTTTCACTGACTATGAAAACCTTAGTCTGATAATGGTGACATGGTTCCCACCCTTTGAGGCTAGTCCCAGCCGCAAAGACCTTTTGGGTTGATTGGAAGAAGCAAAACACCCCCTCCACAAACTGTGCTGGGAGCCAAGATGCAGTGTGAGGCAGAGCTGTTGCATATAGTTTGAAGGACTAAGAGGTGGCAGTGCTGAAAGCCAGATGAAGGGGCTAGGCATGAAGCATCCTGAGGGTTGGCAGGTCAGAGACACAGACCCATCCTTGCCCTGGATCTGGGGGCCTAGGGACCCCTTCTGGCACTAACCTGGTAGAAGATGTGGAAGTTCCTCTCACTGGCGGCCTGGCAGGCCACTCTAGTTTTCTCCAGGAGGTAGGTCTGGACTGCAGCTCCAGTCATCTGCTGGGCCCTGAGCACACACAGGCCAGAGCCTGTTAGCTACTCATTAATCCCAAAGCCATTTATTCAGCATTTACTGTGTGTCCATCTGCTGCCACCTAGCAACTTCCTGCCAAGCTCTTCCATTTAGCCAATGTTGTCATGAGGGCTGGGGACCACTAGGAATGTCCATGGTGTCCTAGAACATTTCATTGCAGTCAGCTGAGATGGCCAGGGCCAAGGCCTTTGTATATCACTTTGCCCCATCCCAAGACAGGAGCAGAATCCCCAGTCTCTAGCTCAGGGATGTGGCCCAAGGAGATAAGTCATTTATGTAGAAGTCCCTGTGCACACAGAGTAGCCAGGACAAGCACACTGCCTCAGGGTCCCTAAGATGGGAGTAGCTATAGTTCTTCAGTTTAAAGATCACCCTCAGAGGTCATGGATCCTAAAGAATCCCATAAACATACATGCCAAGAAGAGCAGGCTTTACCCCATAGAGGTGGCCCAGGGTAGACTATTTTGTAGTTATAGTTGTCACTGTTGTTTGGCAGGCCCGGGCCACTTTCAAACCTCCCTGACCCCAATCCTTCCACTAGCCAGGGTAACACAGTAGCTATTACCTGTTCAGCTGGAGCTGGATGAACTTCCCAAAGCGACTGCTATTGTTATTCCTCAGCGTACACGCATTCCCTGCAGATCACAGCTATGTTTATACCACTCCCTAGGTGGTATAAACGGAATTCTCATGGGCCAAAGTGGCTGCAGGTGTCCTGGGGATCATGCCTTATCTTCAAGTCACCTAAAAGGCCCCTTTGTTGGTTTTCATGTTGCAGGGGACAGGTGTAGGGAATGGGCACTCAGGCTTGAGTAAGTGGGATTCAGGAGATTTAGAAGAAATTCCTGACAAGGAACTGGAATGAGCAAGCCTAAGTAGTCAGTGACTGTCTTCTGTGAAGGGAAGAGTCAAAACCAAGCTGTTGCTATTGGCTGTAGACAGTAAGGCACATCTGGGCTCCACTGCCAACATCAACACTAATTGCTGTGCATCCTTGGACAAGTGCCCTTCTTTGAACCCTAAGGAAACTGGATAGAAAGATAGAAGCCACAAGGTCCTCTCCAGCACATGTGTCTAGGCTGGAGGAAGATAATCGAATGCACCACCCCTATTAGAAGGTCACTGAAGGGCACCTGGGGGTAGGTTGAGGATCCAAGACCATGGAAGATATAATGATCCTACAACCCCAAAGAGAGGGTCTCCAAACATTGTCCCAGAGGAAATGGGACCAACGTAGTATGCAGAGGACACTGAGCTCACCAAAAGCTTCCATGACAGGGTTGGAGTTTAGGATCCTCTGTTCAATCCTCTCTGCAATCTTGTGGCTCTCCCAAGATGTCGGCGAGGAGGCCACCACAGCGTAGAACTTCATCAGGCAGCGGGATGTCCATGTCTGTGACAGAAACAGCCCCATGGGAGCCATTATTGACGTCCCTTCCCTCTTCCAAGCCTGTCTGAGGGAACAGTGACCACCAGAGCTCTCTTCTCCACCATGTATGTTGCTGACCACATGAGTGAATGCTGAATTCAACTGTGGCCTTAGGCAAGGCACTTCCCCTGCATCTGTAAGTTGGGGGCCCACATCTCTGCTTCTCCCAGCTCCAACTCAGTATCCGTTGAAGCCTCACAGCTAATGCTGATTACTCTGTGGCAGCACTGAGTTGTAGAGACTTTCTTTGCATTTTCTTGAAAACCTTACAGATGTAGTTCTAATTATATAATTGTTCTTATTTTTCTTTTTTTTTGCAGTTTTTGGCCAGGGCTAGATTTGAACCTGCCACCTATGGCATTTGGGGCTGGCGCCCTACTCCTTTTAGCTACAGACACTGCCCTGTTCTTATTTTTTTTTATTATTTATTTATTTTTGTTGTTGAGGCAGAGTCCCACCCTATGCTCTGAGCAGAATACCATGGCATTGGAACTCACTGCAACCTCAGACTCAAGCTGTGGGCATCCCCCTACCTCAGCCTCCAGAAGCTTCTGGGAGTACAGATGCTCACTGTGGTGTCCGGCTGGGTTTTTCCATTTTTTTAGGAGTCAGGGTCTCACTCTCGCTTACGTAAGTCTCAAACTTCTGAGCTCAAGCAATTCTCCCTCCTCAGCCTCCCACAGTGCTGGGATTACAGGCATGAGCCACCGTGCCCAACAATATACAATTGTTTTTAAAATGATGAAACCAAAGCACAGAAAAACTTCAAAATGTATTGAAGATCACACATCTAGTTGATGACAGGGCCCTGATTTATAGCCATACTTGATTAAATTTTACTCTTTTGTTCTTGATCAGCTGAAATCAGGTATATTTTCATTTGAATTTTCAGCTGTTTAAGGCTAGGACACAGAAACATTTGTTGCTAGGGCATGAGATATAATTTTTTTTTTTTTTTGAGACAGAGTCTCACTATGTCACACTTGGTAGAGTGCCTTGGTGTTACAGCTCACAGCAACCTCAAACTCTTGGGCTTAACCAATTCTCTTGTCTCAGCCTCCCAAGTAGCTTGGGAGTAGCTGGCAAGGAACTGGAATGAGCAAGCCTAAGCAGTCAGGGACTGTCTTCTGTGAAGGGAAGAGTCAAAACCAAGCTGTCACTATTGGCTGTAGACAGTAAGGCACATCTGGGCTCCACTGCCAACATCAACACTAATTGCTGCGCATCCTTGGACAAGTGCCCTTCTTTGAACCATAGGTGCCTGGCACAACGCCCAGCTATTTCGTTGTACTTGTCACTGTTGTTTGGCAGACCTGGGCTGGGTCTGAACTCGCCAGCTCAGGAGTCTCACTTTGTCACCCTCAGTAGAGTGCCATGGATGTCACAGCTCACAGCAACTTCAAACTCTTGGGCTTAAGTGATTCTCTTGCCTCAGCCTCCCAAATAGTTGGGACTACAGGTGCCTGCCACAACGCCCAGCTATTTTCAGAGAAGAGGTCTTGCTCTGGCTCAGGTTGGTCTCAAACTCATAAGCTCAGGCAATCCACCTGCCTCAGCCTCCCAGAGTGCTAGGATTACAGCTGTCAGCCACCACACCTGACCTCTTATGATTTTCTTAGTAACATTTTCTTTTCTCCAGCTTACTTTATATAATGCAAATAACATACAAAATATGTGTTAATCAACTGTTTATGCTATCAGTAAGCCTTCTGGTCCACAGTAAGCTATTAAATTTCTAAAGCATTAAAAGCTGTAAGTAGATCTTCAACTGGGTATGCAGTAGGCATCCCAGCCCCCATGTTGTTCAAGGGCCAAGTGTATAGCCAACCATTTGATATTGTACTATAGCTCTTGGATGCACTTCTCTGTTTTACCATTTGCATAATCCCTGTTTACCAACTGTCAAGTTCACTAATGTATTCTTCTGCGTCTAGTCTGTATGGCAGCAACCCTAAGCAGCCACCTATCCAGAAGGGAGAAAGAGACCAGAGAGCACGAGGAAGGGCATCTCCAAGGGGGGAAAAAAAAGGACCTGATTAGTGTGCTAGTTTGATAGTTGTTTTTCAGCTCTGGTGACAAGTCTGACAGTAAATTAATAACATGCATATAGTAATTAAGTGAAAAAAATGGGGAATTTATTAAGTAGAAGGAAAATAAAAATTATATAAGAAAGGAAATATATGGTTTTGTTATCAACAATAAGTACATCATATAATAATGTAAATAGCCCTTTCCTCCTCCCATAATCCCGCGCACTTTCTTTCCAACTTGGGCCCTGCAGAATGGCTCCCGCAAAGAAGGGTGGTGAGAAGAAGGGCCGGTCTGCCATCAATGAGGTGGTGACTCGAGAATACACTATCGGTATTCACAAGCGCATCCATGGAGTGGGCTTCAAGAAGCGTGCCCCTCGGGCACTCAAAGAGATCCGGAAATTTGCCATGAAAGAGATGGGAACTCCAGATGTGCGCATTGATACCAGGCTTAACAAAGCTGTCTGGGCCAAAGGCATAAGGAATG
>CAUYPK010133819.1:0-16852 GCA_963574355.1 Loris lydekkerianus | reverse complement strand
AAACAAACAACACCATCTGTGGTTATGTTGTGTGTCAATATCCCCCTCCTGAGTGGGGGGGGGGGGGGGGGGGGGGGGGGCCCCCCAAGACACACACACACACACATATGTATTTTTAAACAGAGTCTCACTCTTGACACCCTCAGTAGTGTGCCATGTGTCAAAGCTCATGACAACCTCGAACTCTTAGGCTCAAGTGATCCCTTTGCTTTAGTCTCCCCAGTAGCTGAGCCTATAGGTGTGTACCACAACGTCATAGGGTCTGGCTGGTTTTTCTCTTCTTCCTCTATTTTTAGTAGAGACAGGGTCTTGCTCTTGCTTAGGCTGATCTCAAACTCCTGAGAGCAAGCAATCCACCGCCTTGGCCTCCCATAGTGCTGGGATTAAAGGCATGAGCCACCATGCCCGGCTGCTAGAAAAATGTTGTGGCCATGTTTTTCATTCTAAATTGTTGCTAGATTCTCCCATTTAGTTATTCAGCAAATTTTATTTAAAATGAGTGGCCGCTTATTGATACTTTGGGATATGAATTTTGGGGGAATACAAACATTCAGATCTCAGTAGTGATACCTAAAAGCCATTTTAGGATGGCAGCAAGGAGGGAGACCTTGCTGTTGTAGTCCAGGAGGTGGCGGGGGCTTGTGGCCTAGACCTGGCTTCCTGCCTTGGAGGCCACAGTGGGCACTCAGGGCTGTGGTGACTTCCTTCAAACCGGATGTCATGTGGGTAGATTGTAGCTTCATCAGACCATCAGGGTGCTCCACCCCTGGATGTAAGGACCAGGTTTGCAGGAAGGCGCCCACTCCGGGGTGGAGGGCTGGTGGTTTTAGAACTCAAGAACAGTGGGGCATCTTTTACTGCGACTACTGCTCTTTAGTGATGTGACAAAGTCTCGAATGAGCCTCTGCAGGGTACGAAGAGCTCTGGGAGCTTGAGCTACATGCAGGTGTGAGGGCTGAGTTTACTGCCTGTGTTAAGGAGTCCGGCCTGCTTCCTTTTTACAAAATCTTTCATTTTGAAAATCTTCACACATTTCCCAAAGTAGAAGGAACGTACTAGTAAAACCATCATCCAGGTTTAACATTTGTTAAGATTCTGCTGCCCTTGCTTCTTTTACCTCTCTCCTTTATCTCCCTCCTTCTGTTCTTTCTTTCTTTCTTTTTTTTTTTTTTAGACAGAGCCTCAAGCTGTCGCCCTGGGTAGAGAGCCATAGAATCATAGCTCACAGCAACCTCGAACTCCTGGGCTCAAGCGAGTCTCCTGTCTCCGCCTCCCAGGTAGCTGGGACCACAGGTGCCGCCACAACGCCTGACTGTTTTTTGGCTGCAGCCGTCATTGTTTGGTGGGCCCGGGCTGGATTCGAACCCGCCAGCTCAGGTGTATGTGACTGGCGCCTTAGCCGCTTGAGCCACAGGCGCCGAGCCTTCTGTTCTTCCTTCATTCCCACCTTTCCTCCCTTCATTTCCCATTTCCGGCCCCTTCTCCCTGCCACATTCCCAGACAACAGGTTTCTTTACCATATCCACTTTTATGTGTGCACTTTCCAGACACTTTGATTTCATCACCATAGAGCCTTCCAGGTCCTGAATGGAGACAGTAGCTCCTTAGCAGCATTACCCAGCTGCCATTGGTTTCAGATACTTTGAAAATTGGTTTGCTGTGACCAGGGCCTGACAAGGAAGGCCCCTGCCTGCATGCATTGCTCGGAGCCCCTCGTTCTCCTTCAGTCTCCTTGAAGACGCTCACTGGAGCTCGGGCCTGGGATAGTGTGGAGTGGAAGGAGGCAGGGGCAGAGACAGACAAGTCCTTTAGGTGCCCCTGACCTTGATGGAGACCTTGGAGCTGGTTGACCTCAGGGACTGGTTTCTTTCAGGAGAAGATTGGCTTGTTTTGCCTCTGGTTTTAGCTCCATCTAGTCTTCATTCCTGTCTCTAGGTCTCCATTCTCTGTGTGGCCCTGAACATGATGTGAGGCGCCGGGGGCACCACCCTGCAGCAGGGTGTTCTTGGAGCTCACCAGGGCAGACATTCCCAAGGTTGAATATTGTGAGGCTGCCTCTCCCATCCTTTGGGGAAGTCACCCACCCCCATGAACGTGCATCTGTATCTATCTATTGATTTAACTATGCGTTAAGCATGGCATTCAAGGCATGGACATAAGAAGCCCATATACACGGAAGTTTGGCTCTGGGAGATTTTTGGCTGGTTTTCCCGGGCCCAGGTCTAGGGAAGGATTCCCAGAGGTTATGCAGAACTCTCTCCTCTCTGCTCTTGGACATAACCTCAAGCACTATAAAGAGACCTTGGGCAGGGCCCTGAGCTGGATTTTCCTGCAGGTGTGCACAGGGGGGTTATCATACAGTGGCCAGGTAGGCAGAGCTGGCCTTTGGGAGGCAGAGCCGGGGTGGCTGCAGAGGGTGGAGGAGATAGACCCTGTCCTGTCTATCTATGTGAGGACATGCGGGAAACCTGCCCTGCAAGGCTGGAGTTATTTGGTCCCAGTTTTTCCAGCTAGGAACAGCAGTTTGTTGAAATTGGCAAGTATGTGAAAAGAGGTGGACCTGACTTACACCAACCAAGTCCTTAGCCTGAAAACCAGCACCCCTGGTACCTGTACTCACGTGCATTGCTGCAGGGCAGGGAGGTGCTGGGGGCGGCCTCTTTGAAGTAGGGGTGATGGACACCTCTGGGAAGGTGGGGGAACCTGCACCACCAGGAGGAGAGTGTGGGACCCTCTGTGAGTGTCAAGTCAGCCTGAAAGGAGGCAGAGACTGGGAGCTTTGCTTTTTGCCCTTGGGTATATAAAGAGAAGAAAACAATGCCGGCTCAGGAAGCATTCCTGGCAGGGATTACCTGGGAGGTGGCACAGCCTGTTTGATCCTCCACTGCCAGGCTTGCCACGGCTCGCTCCCGTCAGGACGGCGAATTCCCCGTTTCCTTTCATGTGGGGGAACTCACGTGGGGCTCTGACACTGGAAGTTTCCTCATTCTTCCTATATGAAACAGCGTCCTGTCTGCAGGGCGGCCCTAACCACACCGGGCTGCATGGCTGAGGGTCTGCCTGGGCCAGCCTGGTGTGCACAGACCTTGTTGATGGGCATGGGAGTGGTCCAGAGGGTCCAATCAGGTGGATGGAGGGACGCACAGGCAGACAGGGGAGGTGTCCTGGGACCTGCTCACTGCCTGTCTCCTACCCAGATTTCCCCAAACTCAGCCATCCTTCAAGTTTGTAGAATCCCCTGGAGAATTCCATGAAACATGTTGCTGGATGAGATCCCTTACTGCAGGGTTCATGGGATTTGGGGCGGAAAAATTTTTGTTGGAGGGATTGCTCCAGGAACTGCATAGTCTTTTACCTCCCCCCACTAAGGGCCAGTGGCCACCCAGTCCTGCTGCTGATTGAAGAGCCCTCCTGTTTCCAAATGTCCTCTAGCATTTCCCATCATCAGGAGGCAGAGAAATCAGCCAGTGCTTAAAAATACTGAACTAGAATGAAACATCCCGGAGAGTATTCTGCCAGGTGCCACAGGAAGTGTGTTCTGTGCAGTTTTCAGCATTGATGTATGTACAGGCTTTACTGAACTGCTGCTTTAAAGGTATTTCTATGGATGGTGCAAGAAAAGTCATTGCAGGAACTGACAGGGACATTTTGGTCCCTGTACAGTGTGAATATTCTTTTCCTGTGTTTGAGAGATTCAGAGGTATTGTACGTTGAATGGAAGAGGCTGAGGGCTGGGTTAGATAGCTAGGTTCTGTGGAGAAGGTCCTTTGGTGAGCTCGGCGTGAGCAGGTGTGACGGTCTTGGTGGTGGCGATGTCCGTGGCCCCTGGTTGTCTGGCCTCTAGGTGTGTGACCCTCTGACTGAAAGGAGCAGCTAACCTATCCTTTAAATGAGATACTTACAAACTTTCCCGACACATTTTTGGCCTCAAGGATGGGTTGGACTGTGGACATTTGTAGGTCTTGTCTTAGTAGGTCTGAGGCTCCTGGTGTGTTCCAGGTGAAGACCAGGGTCAGGGGCTGTGTCACTCACTATCTGGTGGTGGATGGGGATGGGCCGCCTGAGCTTCCCACAGCCCTGTGCTCTCTCCTGTTCCTGGTTATCTTTCCTGGGGGAGCGTCTCATGGGAGATGCAGTAGATAGCTGGGGACTGCCCCCCCACACGTAGAAGGTTGGGAACTGCCCGTCCACGCTGAGGCAGACACAGTGAGCCCACTGCACCAAAGCCTTGTGGTGTTTCACCATTCGGGTCTATAGGAGGCAGCCTTCACCCCAGGCCTGCCAGGAAGAGTGGGCAGTGTATGTCCCAGTGCCCCTTGGAAATCTCAGCCATCACATCTCTGCTTTGGGCTGGAAGTGATTTGGTCTGCTGCATTCACCCCTACCCCCAGAGCTTGCCGCAGAAATGGTCCCACTGACCAGAAACCCTTTTTGGTAGCAAGGCACAGTTACAAGGTTTGAGAAAAGTTAAACAACTAACAAAAAAATAATGGAGCTCTCTTTTGGGCTGGGCCTGGTTGGTGTGGAACTCTCTGTCATCCTTGGTTCCTTGCCTCAGAGCTCCAGATGCCCCCACTCCGACTCTCCATGCCTCCTGTCACCATAGGCCTCAGTGGTATATGGGGCTCCAGGCTGAGCACAGCACTCACATTTTGGGGGTGCAGAGTGGCCTTCATGTGGCCCGCAGAGACCTCTATCCAGAGGCTATTGGCCTTTCTTGTGTCTTGGAATGGGGATTTTCAAATCAATCTGGGGATCTCTTTAGAGTAGCCAACTTTTATTTTGTTAAATAAAGAGAACTTAAACAAAATACATTTTGATTTAAAATTGTCTCCAGATTCTCCTGCAGTTGATGCCATTTTGACTAGAACCTCTTTCTACCCAAAAGTCAGCCGGGCTTATTTTACAAAAGAGGGCAGCAGGGTTCAGGGAGAATCTGATCACAGGATCCTCGTGCAGAACTTTATCTGGTTGTCTCCACCTGTGTGTGTGTGTGTATACATGTGCATGTGTATATCCCTGCATACGCGTGGGCCAAGTGTGTATTCACGTGTGTATCCCTGCATACGCATGTGCCAAGTGTGTATGCATGTGTGTATCCCTGCATATGTGTGTGTCAGTGTGTATGCATGTGTTTCCCTGCATATGCGTGTGCCAAGTGTGTATGCACGTGTGTATCCCTGCATATGTGTGTCAGTGTGTATGCACATGTGTATCCCTGCATACGCGTGTGCCAAGTGTGTGTGCATGAGTGTATCCCTGCATACTCATGTGCCAAGTGTGTATTCACTTGTGTATCCCTGCATACGCGTGTGCCAAGTGTGTATTCACGTGTGTATCCCTGCATATACGTGTGCCAAGTGTGTATGCATGTGTGCATACCTGCATATGCGTGTGCCAAGTGTGTATGCATGTGTGTTTTTCTGCACACATGTGCACAGAGACCTGCAGTTTTTTTTTTGTTTGTTTTTTTGTTTTTTGAGACAGAGTCTCACTCTGTTGCCCAGGCTATAGCGACATGGCTTCTGGGCTGAAGTGATCCCCCTGCTGCAGCCTCCTGAGTAGCTGGGATTACAGGCACCTGCCATGACACCTGGCTAATTTTTCTATTTTTAGTAGACATGGGATCTCACTCTTGCTTAGGCTGGTCTCAAACTCCTGAGCTCAAGAGATCCTCCCACCTCAGCCTCCCAGAGTGCTGGGATTACAGGCATGAGCCACCATGACTGGCCTAGGTGTGCCACTACCGTGCCTCTGGTGTATTAAACGTGAAAATAGTGCTATGTTTAGAAAAACAACATGCATGCCTTAAAAGAAAAAAAACCAGTCAATTGCTAAAAGTCGCTAACAGTTGTCTGAGCTTTCATCAAGTTGCAATCGTCAATAATGGAGGGTCTTGCCTCAAAGTCGATGGCTGCGGACTGATCAGGGTGGTGGTTGCTGAAGTTTGGGACGGCTGTGGTAATTTCTTTAAAGAAGGCAACAGTGAAGTTTACTACTTTGTTGACTTCCTTTCCCAACAGATTTCTCTGTAGCACAATGTTATTTAATAGCAGTTTGCCCAAGGAAAGCTTTCTTCAAAAGAGAGTCAGTCCTCTCAAAACCAGCTGCTGTTTTATCAGGTATGCTCACGGAATATTCCAAACCCTTTGCTGTCATTTCAACAATATTCACAGCATCTTCACCGAAGATTCCATCTGCAGAAACCACTTTCTTTGGTCATCCATAAGAAGCATTTCCTTATCCATTGAAGTTTCTTCATGAGATTGCAGCAATGTAGTCCCCTCTCTAGACTTTACTTCTAATTCTAGTCCTCTTGCTAATTTTTACCACATCTACAGTTTCTCCTTCCAGTCAAGTCTTAAACCTGTCAATGTCACCTATGAAGAATCAACTTCTTCCAAATTCCTGTTAATGTTGATATTTCGACTTTCTCCATAAATCATGAACGTTTTTAAAAGCACCTAGAATGGTGAGTTCTTTCCTGAAGATTTTCAATTTACTCCATCAGAGGAATCTTTATCTACGGCAGCTATAGCCCTGTGAAAATGTATCTCTTAAATAATAAGACTTGAATTTTGAAATTACTCTTTGAGTCATGAGCCGCAAAATGGGTGTCGTGTTAGTTGGCATGAAAAAACCCCATTAATCTCCTTGTATATCTCCATCAGAGCTCTTGAGTGACCAGGTGCAATCAGCAGTAATATTTTGAAAAAGAAATCTTTTTTTTTTTCTGAGCAGTAGGTCTCAACAGTGGGCTTAAAACATTCATTAAATCATGCTGTAAACAGATGTGTTGTTCTCCAGGCTTCGATTTTCATTTCGAGAACACAGGCAGTGCAGATTTAGGAAAATTTGTAAGGGCCCTAGGATTTTCAGATTAGTAAATGAGTGCTGACTTCGACTTGTGGTCGATAGCTGCATTAATTCTTAACAAGAGAGTCAGCCTGTGTGCTCTGAATTTTGAAGCCAGACATTGACTTCTCTCTAGCTGTGAAAGTCTTAGATGGCTTCAATAGAAGGCTGTTTCTTCTACACTGAAAATCTGTTTTTTCTGAGTAGTCATCTTCAATGACCCTAACAAGGTCTCCCGGATAACTCGCTGCACAACAAGGTCTCCCGGATAACCGGCCCCACATCAGCACGTGCTGCTTTCCTTTTTGCACTTTGATGTTGTAGAGATGGCTTCTTTCTTAAACCTCATGAATCAGCCTCTGCCAGCTTCCAACTTTCCTTCTGTAGCTTCCTCACCTCTTCTCAGTGTTCACAGAATTGGAAAGAGTTAGGACATTGCCTTGAATTAGACTTTGGCTTAAAGGGAATGTTGTGGCTGGTTTGATTTTCTATCCAGACCACTAAAACTTTCTCCATATCAACAATCAGTCTGTTGCACTATCTTATCATTCATGGTTCACCGGAGTAGCACTTTTAATTTCCCTGGAGAACTTTTCTTTTTCACTCACAACTTGGCTCACTGTTTGGCAGCCTTTGGTCTATCTAGACTTTCAACATGCCTTCCTCACTCAGCTTAATCATTTATTTCTAACTTTTGATTTAAAGTGAAAGACATGCAACACTCCTTACACTTAATTCAGTTATTAATTAACCTAATTTCAATACTGTTGTGTCTTAGGGAATAGGGATGCCTGAGGAAAGGGAGAGAGACAGGTGAAAGGCTGGTTAGAGTAGCAGTTAGAACACATCCAAAATTTATTAAGTCCACCATCTTATAGGGGCACAGTTAAGGCCACTCCAAAACAACCACGACAGTAACTATCAAAGACCACCAATCACAGGTCACCAAAACAGAGGTAATAATAAGGGAAAAGTTTGAAATACTGTGAAAATTACCAAAATGTGACACAGAGGCATTGCAAAAATGGCACCAGTAGACTAATTCAACCGAGTGGTACCACAAACCTTCAATTTATAAAGAGCCCAGTCTCTGCCAAGTGCCGAGCAACAAGATACTCTTGTTGTTTTCTGAAGTGGAGGCAGAGAGTGTTTTTCTGTTGTTATTTTTTCTTTTTGTTTCTTCAGGCAAATTGTTTCTTACCCGCACTCATGTGCCAAACTCCAGACTGCTTCCTGGCTTGGCAAGATTACTGGCAAGGCGTCCTTAAGCATTCCTTTTATTTGTCAAATCCCTGTTATTTTGTTAGAATCTCTCTTGCAGCCAAAACAGCCTCAGGAGAAAAAGAATGAAAAAAAAAGAAACGCCATTAGGTGTGTCAGAAGAATGTGTGTGGGGGCGCTTATGGCTGTCCCTTTCACTGTCTAAATGTTTCCATTTTCCTTATAAAAGCAGGCTGATGTGTGGGGCACGTTTGTAGAGAGGCCAAGGACCACCCCCCCAGCACTCCCCAAAGCTGCCTCCCTCCTGGCTGGGCTCCTGGTCTTTTTTTAACAGGCACACAGTATCAAGACACACAGCGATTTTTGTGCTTACCTGCACCACTCTTGGTGTCTTAGCAGAAAACATTTTTTGTTGGTTTTTGGTCTTGGCAAATGCAAGGGCTCGAGGTTTTGCACAGCAATGTTTCCATCCCTTGGGTCCCCTCGTTTCTCTTCCATTCATCTAACACACGTTTGTGGAATGTGCCTCTGGCTTTGGATGTGATTTCTCTTCCATCCATGGGCGCTTCCTCAGTGGAGATGTGGGTGTGGAAGGAGCAGGGTCAGCAGCGTGAACATTTTAGTACCTGTCATTGTAGGTTACCCAGTGATTTTCCGGTTATTTTTGGTTCGGGAATCATCTCCCTGAAGGTCTCCTTGCCGGGGTTTGGACCATGGCCCTGCCCAAGGTGGTCTTGCACACAGAGGCTCTGCAGGAGCTCTAGCTCCTCCCCCACCCTGTCCTGAGGCAGCTGCAACCAAGGCTCCGGCCTGTGGCATTTCATGCCCCCCACCTCCTCCCTGGTCTCCCCAGTTGCTTAAGGGAACACCTGAAGAGAGTAGCGTCCAGGCCATCACTGAGCTCTGCTAGCCTCCATCTGCAGGATGTGCCTAGGGGCCGGCTGTAGGGATAGACACGGGGCAGGCTGCCTGAGAGGTATGGGTGTGGCAGGGACCTCAGCTGAGACAGAGGCAGAGACACTCTGAAAAGAAGCCTATGGAAGGACCAGATGTTTTAGGAAGATGTTCCTGGTGCTCTGAGCTGGTCTGGTGACAACCAACATTCACACAGGCTCCCCGAGTCTGGGCCCCTCCTTGCTTCTTTTTCAGTGAATCTGTGCTCCCAGTAGGGCCCAGTTGTGGGTGGTGATCTCAAGTCACTCACGTTAGAGTTCTTCCTCTAACACTGTTTGGGAAAGTTACCATTTTGTAACTTTTTTGTGTACCACGCGCATTTTGCACATCAATGAATGTTTTCTAAGTCAATGAATTTGGATCTGATTATTATTTTTGGTGACAGCGGCATATTCTAATTCTGCTCTGGGTCAGTACCATAAAACAGAGCCAAGTGGCTGGGGATTTTAAAACGGCTTCCAGTTTCTCCTGTTGGGCATAATGCTCCAAAGGGCATCCTTCTATCTAGATCTTTACACGTGTGCTTTCTGCCTTAGAACACATTTCTTTAAGTGGAATCGAACATTTCAATGAGTGTTTTAAATGAAAAAACAGGGGTTTGTTTGCATGCATCTTGCCTGCGCCTATCTCTCTCTCTCTCTCTCTCTCTCTCGTCTAGCTGTCTTGTTGTGAGACAGGGGTCTCTGTAGTCTGGCTGCCCACCACTTTGCTCTACATGTTTAATTTTTACAAAGGGCTGTGCAGTTGGCCAAGCCGCCTCTGTCCATCCAGCCTTACTGTGGATGTTGCTGGCCATAGTACCCTGGGGCAGTGTCTCCCTTTCCACTGCCTTCCTGCCTTCATCCATTCCTTCAGCAAATAGGCTCCTTCTCATTGCCGGCCTCATGGATAGGCGGGATCAGGGACAGGCTGCAAGGCGTTGTTGTGATGTGAGCACTTTCATGGATGGGGCTTTGAGGCCTGGGAGCCACAGGGTCTTACCAAAGAAGGAGGAGAGAGGAGACTCAGGGATGGGTGGGCACTCTTGTCAGGAACCAAACATAGTAGTCAGACTGTGGGGATGGCGGTGCGGAGGGCAGGGACGTGGGCAGAGTGACAATGCAGACCTGATGAGAGCAGGGAAGACTTGAGGGGGCCTGTAAGGAGTGTATGTGTTGGGCCCATCAAGAGTAACATTTATTCCGCAAATCCTCAGCCCTGTTCTGGGAAGGGGGAACTCTGTATGAAACAGACACGTGCCTGCCCACCCTCATGGAGTTCCATGTACAATGACTATAGGATATGTGTTAGGTAGTGAGAAGGACACCAAAGAACAACAAGGCAGGAAAAGGGGGAGCAAGACCTGGTAGAGGTGGGTGGGCTGTTTTCCATAGGGTGTTGTGCAAGGCCCCCTCGCGGAGGTGGTGTTTTGGCAGACACTTGAAGGAAGAGAGGAGTAAGCTCACCTCTGGGGGAGGTGAGCATGTGTGTGCAGAACAGCAGGTGCAAATGTCCTGAGGCAGCAATGTGCTGAGCAGGTTGGAGAATTGGCCAGAGATAGGCAGGGGCTGGATCAGGTTGGACTGTGGGCCCATGAGAAGGACTGTGGACTTCTTAAAAAATGATGGTCCGTGTAGAGCAGGGTGTTGGACCTTTCTGGGGTTTTATTTTGCAGGGCTGCTGAAGGATTGGCAATCCACCAAAAGAGAAGGAGCCCCCAGGTTTAGCCTTGACTGTGTAGAGAAATGGGTTCTTCTTGGCTTGAGCTGGGATGTCAGGGGCGGGGACAGTAATGTAGTGGAGTGGGGGCCGGCCGTGCTCAGTGTCTTACAGGCTGCGGGAAAGTGAGTGCAGGAAGGGAAAGCTGGGGCAAGTCCACAGTGGGAGAACCAGAGCCAGGGTTGTGGTGGGGGATGAGGTCCGGTAGCTGCTGCACATCAGTGTCAGGACGTGAAGGCATGAGGCAGGCCCCCCGCAGCAGGACTGTGCCTGGACTGCAGTGTGTAGGGAGGCTTGAGCTCCTGTGTGTGGGTGCACAGAGCACCCTCGCACTGATGGGTAGGGGCTGTGGAGGCTGGGCAGCCCTGTAGATGCAGGGGAACACTGTGGGCTCCTGCGCGGTCCCGTCCTGAATGATGGGACCACAGCCAGAGAGCTTGGAGGAGCAGCTCCCTGGCCCCCATCATTTTAGGTGTCCTCCTGTCCAGTGTGTGCTGAGCCCACCCCCTCTCGCCCCTAGTTTCAGCAGAGGCATGCCTGCAAATCTAGATTCTTTATCCCCAGGGCTCCACTGATGGTTACTATCCTGTGATCCCCACCTAGTCTGTACCCTTCAGGCCCCCACACTGGCCTCTGGTCTTCCTTCATTCCCAGATCGATTGAAATCACCATGTGTGCCCAAAAGTTGAGCATGCCCCTCAGTTCTTCCCTCTGTCCTCTGTTCGACCCCCACCCCATGCTCAGGGCCTCCAATTTCCCTGCTTTTGCCAAGGCCAAGTCTACACCAGAGCCCAGCACATGCCACCTTCCTTCCTCCTCACCCAGGAAGGACTGTGGCTTTATCTCTCTCTGCTCCCGCCCACACAGTAAACTACTGAATGAATGAACGGACAGAGGAGCTGGCACAGAATAGTTGTAAACCAGCTAATCAGAAACTCAAAGGGCAGCAGATAGGGGCCACAACCCAGGGCGTGACTTGAGGTGTGGCGGCTGAGAGGTAGCTGCCCCAAGTCCTGGTGTCTGTCTTTGTTGACTGACCCCTCCTTCCTCCCACTAGCAGTGTTTGTGCAGCACAGTGGGGCTAAGGCGGTGCTCAGACCATGGATGGATTGTAGAGCGGGAGTCGGGAGAGAGGTGTAGGAACTCAGAGCAGAAAGCCAGCGATGTTCCCTGCCAACCTGGGAACTGCTGCTGTGGCAGACAGGGGTGACAAGCTTCAGGGGTGATGTGGGACTTCAACTGCCTTTTGTTTACTTGAATAACTTTTTTGTATATAAAAGAGGATAAGAGGACCATGAGTACTGTGCTATAAGTATGCCATAGTGGTTTTTTTTTTTTAATATAAGAACAATTCCATGAAACTTTTAGGAAGGTGGGAACAGACTTATAGTAATGGCCACAGCCTCCCCATGCCACCCGCCTGGGCTGCCTGGGGATGGGCTTTTCCAGGTTCTTTCTAAGTGGATGTGCTCAGGGCTGGGAGGCAGGAAGAAGGGAAAGAAACAGCTTTCTTCCAGTCACAGCAAGTCCCCAAAGCTCTTCTGTCGAGTTCTGAGACTGCAGTGCAGGTGGCCATGTGTGGGGTGGGGGCGCCCAGGGTGTGTACCTCGTGCTGTATAGGTGACTTAGGTGAGATGTGTTGGGTCTGAACCTCAGCCTCTTGGCTGTGAAAGGGGAACCAAATCTAGTTGATCCTGAGGTTGCTGAGTTGTGTATGTGGACATGCTTGGCGCACCCTGGGTGTCGCGAGCTGCATTTGAGACTACATCACAAGGGAATGGGAGAATGTGCAGCCATGGTGGGGCCCTCTGGCCTGGGTGGCTTGGGTGGACTGCCTGCTGCACTTGCCTGGGTGGTCTTGACTGCCTGCTGCACTTGCTCATGCTGGCCTCCCAGTGTGGCTAGGGCAGTGTCCTGGGCAGCTGGGAGTAGTAGCTTTGTCCAGCTGGCCTTGCTCAAGGCCTCTGCGCTTTCTCCTGACAGTGCTGCCAGGCAGGGTCATGTTTGCCTCCCGGGAACACCGAGGCTGGAGGACACTGGGTCCTGGCCAGGCATGTGGCTGATGGTTAGGACAGACAAGGTCTCTGCCTGCCAGTGCAGTCATTTCTTGGTGTGGATGCCTATTTGGTTTATTTCTGAGTAGGAGAAGCAGTGTTATCTACGGGAGGCATGCTTTTCATGTTCTGGAAACTTCTTGGGGTTAGATTTGAGTAGAATAGGGATTATGTTGAGGCAGGAGCATCACACTCAGCTGATGGCCAGAGAGTCCCCTCTGGGAGGTCAAGGACAGCTTCTGCTGAATGTCACATCAGAGGCATTGAATTCCTAGCTCCCTTGGACAATGGACTGCAATGGAATCAGAGCCAGCTTGGAGCGTCTGCAAGGGCTCATCTTCTGCCTGGGTGAGAAAATGGAGTCTTGAAGCTGATCCTGTACAAATGGGGATGCTGCCCTGTGCCTGCGTCTCCAGAGTAACTCTCATGGCCCAGCATGGTGGCTCATGCTGTGATCCCAGCACTCTGGGAGGCAGGATTGCTTAAGCTTGGGAGTTTGAGGAAGCCAGAAGTTTGAGACCAGCCTGAGCAGCATAGTGAGACCTCATCTCTACAAAAAAAAAAAAAAAAGAAAGAAAACTTAGCTGCATGTTGTGGAGTATACCTATAGTCTCAGCTACTCAGGAGGCTGAGGCAGGAAGATTGATTGAGCCTGGGAGTTTGAGGTTGCTGTGAGCTATGATGATTCCACAGCACTCTAGCCTGGGATACAGAGCCAGACCCTGTCTCAAAAACAAAGAAAGCAAAACAAACACCCCCTAACCCCAACACTTGCTTTTTAAAAAACTTTAACAACAAGCGGTTAAAACTTATTAGTATTAATGAAAACAGCCTAAATTTGTAAGAAACCATATGCTATTTTCCCATTGTTTAGGAAGGGCCTCCCACCTTGCCCCCAAAGTCTTACAGGCTGCATGGAGACCACTCTCACTTAACAGGGAAAGAAGGGATATTTGGTGTTGTACTGAAGGCCCTTCATGTATTATCTGGTATAAGCCTCATCAGAAGTCTTTGAGGTTGGTTGCAATTTTATTATCCTCATTAGATAAAGAAACAGTAGCCCAGAGTGATTCATGAGAAACCTCCAGACACAATGGTTAGTGGAATGGGGCCACGGTGGTGCTCTGGTCCACTTCTGTCCAGGCTTCCTAGGGGATGATGCTCCAGGCCATGGAAGAGCAGGGCACCTGTCTCTGTCCCTAAGACCCCTTGCCAGTGCTTCTTAACCCAGTTGCAGATCAGAGCTGTGGGAGAGATTCTGAAGAAATACAAAGACCCCAGATGGTGGTGTGAGTGGTAGGGAGGGTGAAGTGGGACCTGTTTTTAACCAGCTCCTCCGGGGTTTCTGAGGGCAGTCTTAGCTGAGAACTGCCCAGGCTGCTCCTGGATGGGACCCCCTGTGGCTGTACCACCCAAAGTTCCAGATGTGGTCCAGCCATCAGCATTTTCTGATCGTAGCCTGGGAATGTTGGGACATTTTTAGTCAAGAGATCTGGGTGGACGTGAAGGGATTGGCTTGGATTCGAGAGTTTTCCTCTGGTAGCTGAGACTGCTCTCTGTTGGGTGATGTTCCTCTGCTACCCAGTCTCTGTGGGAACCAACAGACCAGGGGACAGGAGACAGGGTTGGGGCCTCTCGCCCTCCACCTGCCGGGGGACCAGCGTGGGTCCTGAGGCTGAGCAGGTTGTTTAACATTCTGGCTGTTGTTTAACAGCCTCAGTTTCCTTGTCGCCCATAGACAGGGGTAATGGAGGGGTCCGTGGAAGGGTCATGCGCTGCCCGGCGCTTGCTGGTCTCAGTGGCCTGAACAAGGCCTGAGCTGCCAACTGGCTCTTCCTCAGTGTTCTGGAAGATGCTCTTTCCCGTCTCAGTGTGATGCTCTCCGGGAAGAGTCTGATAAGGCAGACACAGCACTAACAACTAAGTCTGTTTCCTCCACCATCCGGAGGAAGCCCTCCCCACCCCCACATTCATTTTTAGTGTTTGCAGCACTGGAAGTGGCAGGGTAAGTCCTAGCACCGTGGGTCTCTCACTACCTGCGTGGGCTCCTTCTGTTTGGGAGCTTGGCTAGGAGCAGAGAAGTCAATTGGGGTGTCTTCCACCCAGGCCCCCCATGATTGGCAAGGTCTGCATTTTCTCATTATCAGGTTAGAAGAGGCAGGGCTGCTAGCTTGTTGCAGGTCCAGGGACACCGGCTGTCCCCTTGCTCAGGTGCCTGGGCTACCTGTCAGTAACAGTAGAAAGTCCATGAGCTAGACCTGGGGACTTGAGGGATTTGGGCTTGGGGTAATTAAGCTCTGTGTCCCCAGGTAGGGCTCTGAACGTAAGAGACCAGACTCACATTCCAGACTGGTCACTGGAGGCTGGAAATTCCCTTCCCTTGGTCCTCTCAACGTGCAGAGAGAGAGAAAATTCCATTTCAATCGACTGTATTTAATAACTTGGTATTTATTATTTCAGTTCCTCCACGTTCCCTCCTGCAGATATTTATTCCCCAGGTGAGGGTGAGTTTTTAGGTGGCTGTCTTTTTTTTTCTTTTTGAGACAGAGTCTCACTATGCCGCCCTTGGTAGAGTGCTGTGGCGTCACAGCTCACAGCAACCTAAAACTCTTGGGCTTAAGCAATTCCCTTGCCTCAGCCTCCCAAGTAGCTGGGACTACAGGTGGCTGCCACATGCCTATTTTTTGGTTGTAGTTGTCATTGCTGTTTGGCAGGCCTGGGCTGGGTTTGAACCTGCCACCTCAGTGTATGTGGCTGGCCCCCTAGCCGCTGAGCTGCAGGCGCCGAGCCTTAGGTGGCTGTCTTAATCTGTTTGGGCTCAATGGCAGAAAACCACAGACTGGGTGACTCTTTCTCCCAGCCCTGGGGAGTGGAGGTCTAAGATCAAGTCTCCAGTGGATTCAGTGTCTGGTAAAAGCCGGCATCTTCTTGCTGTGTCCTCACATGGCAGAAGGCCTGAGAGGTCTCTCTGGAAAGATGGCTTTCTCTCTCTTTTTATTTGTTTTTGTTGAGATGGGGTATTACTCTGTCTTCCTGGGCTAGAATGTTGTGATGTCATCACAGCTCACAGCAAACTCAAACTTCTGGACTCAAGAGATGCTCCTGCCTTACCCTGTGGAGTAGTAGCTGGAACTACAAGGTGCACGCCATTGCACCTGGCTAATTTTTTCTGTGTGTGTGTGTTTTTTTTTTTTGAGACAGAATTTCAAGCTATCGCCCTATAGAGTGCTTGGCATCATAGCTCACAGCAATCTCCAACTCGGGCTCAAGCGATCTTCTTGCCTCAGTTTTTCTATTTTTTAGTAGAGATGGGGTCTCAGTTTTGCCCAGGCTGATGTAGAACTTGTGAGCTCAAGCAGTCCACCTGCCTCGGCCTCCCAGAATGCTAGGATTATAGGTGTGAGCCACTGCGCCTGGCCTTTGTCTGTTTTTTGTAGGGACAGGTTCTTACTCTTCCTCGGAGTGGACTCCGTCTCCAATTCTTGATCTCAAATGATGCTCCCACCTCAGTCTCTGGAAGTGCTTGGATTACAGGCATGGGACACCAGGCCAGGCTGGGGTCTCTTTTACAATGACATTAATCCCACTCACGTGGGCTCTCCCCCTCAGACCTAATCACCTCCCAGATAACCCCCCTCCTCACACCATCACCTTGGGGGTGAGGATTTCAACATATGAAGTCAGGTGAAGGCACAAACATTCAGACCACACGGGGGATGGGTCCATTCTACCTTGAAAACGGGTGTGTTCTGAGCTAGTGAGGGTGGAGGCGGATGGGCTTACCTTTCTGGCTGGCACCCTCCCTCCCCCCTAGGGTAGGCTTGTTTCCACAGTTCCTCCCCTCTTGCTCTTCTGAAAGGAAGGGGCTAGATGGCACCAGAAACAGAACTGCCGGGGGTAGGGGTGTGTGTGTGGGGGGGAGTAGAGGTGTGTGGAGCAGGGGGGGGTAGGGGTGTGTGGAGCGGGGGGGTAGGGGTGTGTGGAGCGGGCCCCTTCATTTAACCCTTTGCTCTGTTCTATACATTTCTTCCTGACCCAGTTGCTGTTTTTGAGCACGAAAGAGGAAAAGC
>CAUYPK010133810.1:0-65864 GCA_963574355.1 Loris lydekkerianus | reverse complement strand
AGTGGTGAGGACGGTTCGCTCTCTCTGCAGTGGTGAGGACGGTTCGCTCTCTCTGCAGTGGTGAGGACGGTTCGCTCTCTCTGCAGTGGTGAGGACGGTTCGCTCTCTCTGCAGTGGTGAGGACGGTTTGCTCTCTCTGCAGTGGTGAGGACGGTACGCTCTCTCTGTAGGGGTGTGGACGGTATGCTCTCTCTGTTGTGGTGTGCACCGTTCGCTCTCTCTGCAGTGGTGTGGACGTTTCACTCTCTCTGCAGTGGTGAGGACCGTTCGCTCTCTCTGCAGTGGTGTGGACCGTTCACTCTCTCTGCAGTGGTGTGGACCATTCGCTCTCTCTGGAGTGGTGTGGACAGTTCGCTCTCTCTGCAGTGGTGAGGACGGTTCGCTCTCTCTGCAGTGGTGAGGACGGTACGCTCTCTCTGCAGTGGTGAGGACGGTTCGCTCTCTCTGCAGTGGTGAGGACGGTTCGCTCTCTCTGCAGTGGTGAGGATGGTTCGCTCTCTCTGCAGTGGTGTGGACGGTACGCTCTCTGTAGGGGTATGGACCGTTCGCTCTCTCTGTAGGGTGTGGATGGTACGCTATCTCTGTAGTGGTGAGGACGGTACGCTCTCTCTGTAGTGGTGTGGACCGTATGCTCTGTCTGTAGGGGTGTGGACAGTACGCTCTTTCTGTAGTGGTGTGGACGGTTCGCTGTCTCTGTAGTGGTGTGGACGGTACGCGCTCTCTGTAGTGGTGTGGATGGTACGCTATCTCTGCAGTGGTGTGCACGGTACGCTCTCTCTGTAGTGATGTAGACACTATGCTATCTCTTCATCTCTCATCAAATGTCAATATGTATCCATAACTGTCTCCTATCAAGATAGAACTTATAGAATGTTTTTATTTATTTTGGCTTTATCGCCTACCCAACCCATAGTAGCTATTATCTGGAATTTTCACTTTCTACTGTTTGATTTGTTTTAGTTTACAATCAATATCTATTTATTTCACATCTCTGAGCCTCAATTTCTTTATGACACTTGGCTGCACATATTGTGTTCATGGCTAAGAGCCTAAATTTATGGAGCTAATCATCAGTTTAATGATCTCATCTGCTTTTCTTAAACTTAAATAAAATGTTAAGTGTGAATTGGATAAATTCTCATTTTTTCAAACCAAAAAAATGTGAGGTGTAAACACTTATGTATAACACATACTCTAAAAGATCAGAGATGTCACAGGAAAAACTACTGAATTGCAAACTTAAGAGTTAAGCCTTGCAATCTCTACTTAAGACAGTTCTAACTTCATTTCTAGTCCAGTTGCTATAGAAACCGTATCAGTTTACTTTTCCAATACATACTCTAATTTTCCTACATGCATGAGTTTTGTTGTTTGTTTTTGCTTTGCACTAAATGTATTATAGTATTATGGACTCAATCAACAAAAGAAATCAGTTTAGGTATTTCAGGCAGAAATGTAATTAGGATATAGAATTGTTGAAAGGCAAAAAGTTGGGGTGGCGTTACCTAGCTCAGGAATGACAGTAAACCACAAGAGCTACCACCTGCCCACACTTGTCAGTGGCAGCTACAGGAGACAATATTCCTTTGCCTTTGTGACTTTAACAGTCCAGACTTGGCTTTCCTATTGCTGCCACTGTTATGGGAGAGAAAAATTATGCACCTTCCATCAGTGTCTCTCATTGAAAGAACCTCAACCAGAACTCTGATGGCAAGGGAGTCTCAGCAGTTTCCTCAGATTCTAACTTCTAAAATACAGCTAAGTACAGAAAATGTCAGAAGTAATACAAAGACATCAAAAGAAAATTTTGCTCATCCAAAGATAGGGATATCTTTTTTCTTATCTCCAGTTCATAGTTTATTTCTTCTTTACATTCCTATTGAAGGCCACTGTTTCATGAAGTTAGAGGCCAGTTCCTAATAAGATGCAAACCCAATGGTTTTTAAATTCCTGGTAGTGCCATGCGTATTTCTGATTGTATTTAACATATTTTTATTTGTATTATAGTGGTTTTTTAACATGTTATCTCTTCTCTCACTAGTCTGAGATTTAGTCTGAAAAATCTTATCCTAGATTTAGTATGATTTAAAGTAAAGATAAGAAGTGTGGATTCAAACTCTCCTTGTTTTCTACTTATGTGAAATAGGTTTATATGAGCTCCTGGATGAATGGTCAGCTGGAAAATAATGACTTTTTTTCTTTTTATATTTCAAAACATAAATTAGAGGCTCTTTTGACTAGAAAGTATCATGACATTCTGCTATGGTGTTTATTATTAATAAGATCTACAAACAAGAAATAAATCAAATGAAAATAATTCAATAGCACAAATGCTTTTTTGAGTAGTTCATCAAAGAAGATTACATAGGAAGGATATAATGATATATGTTTTGAAGTCAGATAAATGAATTGGCTACCACATAAATGTAGCAATTCACTATAGATTTCTTAGATCTCTTTTTTATCTAAAAATAAGAAAAATAAGTAGAAATAAATTAAATGAAATTTAAGAGTGCATTGTCTCACAATCTGTTTATTTTTATCATAACAATTATTTTATATATTTCTTCCAAGGTTCATGGCACAGACAGAATCATTTTACCATAATTACCTCATTAGTCCTTATAACAACTCTATAAAATTATATTAATATTCTTATTATAGATAAAGAAATGAATGTTTAGAGTTCAGGTAATTTGCCTAAAGTTCCTTAGAACATTGGTGATAAAGCCATGGTAAAAGTCTTCTCCGGAGAAGAAGTACTTAATGATTATCCTACACATCAGAGTAAAATGGCCGTACTCAATAGCAGCAGAAGCAATAAATGCTAAATTTAAACATGGATTAACGTGGGAATCATAAAATATATTTAATTTTTAAAACTTAAAATATGTGTCCATATTTTTTCAGTCTTTATGGATTATTTTCTTACATAAAACATAACATATTATTCATCTGCCATCTTTAGTTTTGATTCTTTAATGCAGAGCAAGGAGCAAGTAGTTGATAATCAGAGCTGGTAGAATTTCCCTCTGACTGTCCAATAGAATTTTCTGTGATGATAAAGTTTTATAACTGTGTTGTTCACTTTGGTAGCCACGCATACCTGCTATGTGGCTATCAATCACAGAGCAGTTTGGAAACTGAATTTTTAATTTTATTTTATTCTAAATGACTTGAATTCAGAATAGTGTGCATGAGGCTAGTGGCTACAGCATTGAAGCCCCATGTCTGTTTGTTCCCAATTAACTTCTCCACACCTCTCAAATAATCTACCATTTCAACATTTACATATCAATTCAATAGCACTTTAGAGAGTTATATGATTTAGTAGTTTATTCCAAAACACTGAGATTTTTTTCATGGGTAGAAATGCCAACCATTTTTACACTTTTTTTTTTTTTTTTCAGTTCATGAAATACTTAACCCACTTATGTTTACCTAATTTCTAAAGAAAGTTCTAATGGTATAAAAGGTTGTGGAACAATGATACTGACTCCTGGAAAGGACAGAACTTAACAGGTGGAAGCCAAGTGGCTTAACGTAGCAGAGGCAGTGTAATGGCCACCATATTGTATGCCTCGAGCCTCGGTAAGTATGGTTTGGGTGAATAGGTTGAATGGAAATCACATTAAATAAACCCCACTGTATCATGACTCTTAACTGTTGGGGACACACCTTCAGCAAAAATCCACAGAAATAAATAGATAGGTGAAGTAATATGTAAGAAAAAACATGGTAGTGTAAGCCATTTACACACCAAAAACGTACACTTACATACAATAAAGTTCATGAAAAGTGCAAAATGAAGTCAGAAATTCCTTTAAAATCGCTGTTGTCTTACAGAATTTCATTTGAAAAACATATTACATGAGCCATTCCCACGCTAAGCGAAGCCATGCTGATATGAAACAGAAAATCCTACTGATGGGCTTCATAAAAAATCCCCCAAAGCTGCCTGCTGGGAGGAAATGAGTGGCTCAGAACAAATCCCAGGTAGCTCTCTCCCTTCGTCCTCAAAGTGCCCTCTCTCTGTTAACTACACCTGCAGAAGCAGGTGTAGCCAGGTTATAAAGGCAGCTTGATTGGTCATGTGCCAGATCAAAGTACAGTGTATATTTGAAAGGAGAAAAATGTCTGGAAAGTAGAAGGCTTAAACAAATGTGGCCCCGGGGGCAGTAATAACAGATGTACTGACAATTTATGAATATTTTACTATGAATGCTCTCTTGTTCTTCAATTAAATGAGGAATTGCGTAGTGCCAGACACCGTACCACAATGCCTGATGCTTATTTAGAATATGTTGCAAAAACCAAAATTCTCTGAAAAATAAAACTCAGGAATGTGTGCTTGTTCGATTGATTCTGTTCATTTCAATAAGAAATGCTTGTGTATCCACATGAAGGTGTACATATCTACTAAACGGATATTTAAACAAAAATTATTTAATAACTCTCAACACGTTCATATGGCATGCACACCCAGACATAATTGCAGAATGAGGGAATTGTTTCTGCTGGTCCATTGCCTCTATTTTTTTTACCATTTGAGGAAGAGTTAATGTCACAACTCTTAAGAGAGGGGAGTTGCTAACAGTTGCTTGGGGCACTGCACAGACAGGTCCTCTTTAAACTTCTCCAAACAGCTGCACTAATTAGGTTGTACTTTGTATCTAGGCCTGCATACAAATAGGCCCTAACAAGAGACAGTCCCAAAGCCCTTCTGCACTAACACCTCTTGTCCATCAAAACAAATCAAATCTGAATCTGTGCAACCACTAATGTTATTGTATCAAGAATTAAAAGAAGCTGGATAGTCTTTAGATTTGTCTCACATAGGTGCTTGCTGGGACTGATTCTGAAGTAGGGAAAGTGAAAAAAAAAGTCTTTCCAAAACACTCAGGAAATAGATCAAAAGTGTTTCAAAGAAAATAGCATGGATCAGTAAAGTCTCAAAATTCGGCTCACCAAAACATTCCAAATGACTGTCAGGGGACCTTTGAACATGACATGAGCTTTTCAATAACTAGAATGCAATTCAACCAGAAGATTCATACATTTAGTAAAAAGCATTCAAATGCACAAAGTGTTTCTTATGACATGCTAGTCCATTGTGCTTTTATAAAGAGAAAAAAGATTGAGTTGTTGAAAAGTTTGGAACCAGTTCCCAAGGTTGATAGTATCCAACTCGCACTTTATCATAAAGAATAGTTTTTAATTTTGACAATTATTTGGATAAATTAAAAAAAAATCATGAAGATAGGGCAACATTTTGATACTAAACCAAGGGCTGGAATAACCATAAAAAGCAGAAACACAAACAGAGTCTGAAACTTTGGTCCCACCTCGCAGAGTGTCTGGATCTGACTTTGAATAACCTGTCTTTGTTAGTTCCCATGACAAACTCAAGGAAGTGGAGATTTTTATTTTTTAAATCTGTGATTATCTACCAAAAGAGCAGAAAGAGATCAATGCCATCAGGAAAATAGTTGGGGTAGCAAGTACTAACCTAGGTTGTAGAAGAATACTTTCAAAATCATTAGTTAAATTCCTTCTGTTTCTTTCTTTTTATTATTATTATTAAATCATAGCTGTGCACGTTAATGCGATCATGGGGCACCATACACTGGTTTTATAGACCATTTGACACATTTTCATCACACTGGTTAACATAGCCTTCCTGGCATTTTCTTAGTTATTGTGTTAAGACATTTATATTCTGCCGGGAGCCAAAGCTTAAAAAAGAGTTTTCTCCGGAAAAATACTACAATAAATCAATTACAACCAGACAGGCAAGAAAAACATCCTGACCATTGGATTACCACACCTGCTAGGGGAATTCCCCACCCTCTCATGCCTCTGAGCACACCTCCCCCCTCCACTTGTGTTTATATAGCTGTCAAAAAATAAAGTTTTGGGGGAGTTTGATCAGAATCCTGTCTTGCTCCCCGTTCTTCGTGCCTCTTGTTCCCTTCTTCCACTCTCTCTCTCTCCATACCCTAGGTCCCTGCTGAACTAGCCCCGCGGGCTGGGGCAATATCCTACATTTACTAAGTTTCACATGTACCCTTGTAAGATGACGTGCATATTTTTAAAATGGACAAAGCATGTTTGAACTCATTTGTTTCGAGTGTGTCCTATTCCTAAAAGTCACAAAAGTAGTCTACAAACACATGGTTAGTGTAGAATATTCAAGAAGCATAGAGAGGAAAATAAAAAATCACCTTCAATGTCAAGCCCTTCTTCTACTTCCAAACTCTAGAGGTGACCACAGCAGTCATTTGGTATTTGCCTTTCTATAGCAGTGCTTGCTATCCAATAGAAATGAAATGGGAACCCACATCTGTGTATATAATCTTTAATAGCCACATTTTTTAAAAGTAGAAGAAATGAATAACCTCATTTTCATAATAATACATTTTATGTTACATAGTATCCCAAAACATTGTTACTTCTTTTTTTTTTTTTTTTCCTTTTATTGTTGGGGTTTCATTGAGCATACAAGATAGCAGGTTACACTGATTGCATTTGTTAGGTAAAGTCCCTCCTATAATTGTGTCTTGCATCCAACAGGTGTGTCACACACCGAGAGCCCCACCCCACTCCCGCCTTCCCTCTCTCTGCTCTTCTTTTCCCCAACCCCCTCCCTCCTTCTCTCTCTCTCTGCTCTCCCCTTCCCCCACCCCCCACTGTGAACTAAGTCATTAATTGTCCTCATATCAAGATTGAGTACATAGGATTCATGCTCCTCCACTCTTGTAAAACATTGTTATTTCAACATATAATCAATATAAAATTATAATAAGATCTTTCACATTCCTTTCTTGTATGGGCCATCAAATTCCAGTGTATACTTCATACTTTGAGAAAATTTCAACTCAGACAAGCCACATTTCATGTACTCACTAGCCCTCTGGGGCAGTGACTGCCAGAGAAGCTCGGGGCCTTCCTTTCAGTGAGAGAGAGAGACAGAGACTGTGGAATGCTGAATCAGTTAAGAGTTCTTTTGCTGCCAGGAACAAAACTAATGATGACTTAAATAATAAAGGCCTTAATCACCCCACATAACCGGAAGGCTGGAGGTGGGCAGTTTCAGTGGGGGCCTGGCAGGCTCCAGGTTGGCATCTGCAATTCCCTCAACTTTCCCCTGTGGTTGTAAGATGCTTCTTCCCATTCCAGCCTCCAAAGACAGGAAGCTGAAGGAGGATGGCCGGGGAAATGAGAAAGAACTCTTCATTCATGGAGAGGAAAAAATCTTTCCCGGATGTCCTCTTTGTTACAACTCTCAGCCAGAAGAGATGACAAGCTCTTCCCTGGTAGCAAGGGAAGCTGGGTAGACAGGTGTCTGGCTATTTCGGTCTCTGTAGTAGACAGGAATAAGAGAAGAGGGTTGAGAAGGGGGTTAATAGGGAGGCAGCCAAAGAGCTGCCATGTATAGATCTAAAAGTAGAATTCCTGGCTCAAACAGCAAGGACAGACTCTTCCAAGACACACTCCACGTGGGCTGTGCCGATTTACACTTTCTCCAAAAATGTGTAAGAAAATATGCTTCAGCCCGTCTGCGGCAGCATTGGGCATTGTCAGATTCTTGAGTATCACCTTCATTTCATCCAGAAGTTAAAAAACTTTCCCCAGTCACGGCTGAAAAGGGACTGAGCCAAGATTAATCTTTTAAACCCAGGTCTCTAACTGCAAACACGCTACTTAAGGCATCTGACAAAGTGTAAGTTCATGAAAACCAAAAGTGTCAGTGAAGAGTCTCGAACCGAATTGTGAGATCAGTTTGAAAACTCAGTTTAAGATTCAGTCCCTTCTGAGGACAAACTCTCATATTTATAAAAATCCATAGGTGCCCAGTGTTTGACCAACCACCAGAAAAACCGACTCGGGAGGCACTGAGTGATGTCCCCTCTGTGAACTGCTCAGGATAGCTTTCATGCTTGAAGAGAAGGTAAAAATGATGATGGTAATGGTGGCTCGTAATCCTCAAAGTACTTTTATGTCCATCATTTCCTGTGGTTTAAAAAAAAAATAAAACAAACCTATGAGGTTGGCAGAAGTGTCCAAACTGATACATGTTAATTTAGAATCAGATAAATCAAGTAACTGGGTCAAGATCAAACCTGTGGGCTAGGACCGAGGTCTTGGATGCTAGGACATGTGAGAAAGACCTTGGACACCAGAGGTCAGGGAGGGGTTTCTTCTCTCCTATTACTGAAACCTTCCCAAAGGTCTAGGCAATTGAGTTTAATAATAAACTTACAGAGCATTGTTTACATGAGAAGCACTGCCCTTAACCCTTTACATGTGTTAGCTTATTTAATTTCACATTAGTCCTATGAAGTTATGCATCAGCCAACAAACAAAACTTGCAAGGGCCTCCAACAGTAGACACCTCTCATTAATGTGTACCATCCAGTTTGGTTGTAATTTAGCTGACCTAGGGTGGGCTCAGTCAGGCATGGCTTTAAGCCAAGTGTGTTTCTGATTAACATAAATACCATCCTGCTGGAAAATTTCAGGCTCAGTGAGCCTCAAGCATAAACACTATTTTCTTAGTATTCCTGAATGGAAATGGAGTGTCTTGGTAGAAATGGATGGACTCCATCAACTAGAAAAATGCCCCATAGCCACCTCTATCAAAGAGTCAAGTGGAATGGAGAAAAGGGCATTGGATGTGATAAGCAGGAGGTCATTGATTAAGCCTTCACATGAACTCCTGCACCAGGCACCATCTGACAGGTTTCTCTAAAGCAGTGATTCTCAAATTGTGCTCCCTGCACCAGCAGCCCCAGCATCACTGGGGAACTTGTTAGAATTTCTCAGACTCCACCCCAGATCTACTGAATCACAAATGCTGAGGGTAAGGCCCAGCAATTTGTGCTTTAACAAGCTTTCCAAAGGATTTGGATGCTTCTAAATTTGAGAAGCACTGATCTAGGAGAAGCTGTAGAGTTATACAGAGCATTCACTATTACTGAGCTGCTGAAAGGTCGATAGTGTCTACTATTGACACTCATATTCCCGATGGAGTGAACCCTGCCTTTGTCTGACTGTATGTGGAATAGTCAGGACTGCATTCAGTCTTGTCAGTTCCTGTCCCACAGAGACACCCCCTAACTTATCATTGGGCTTTGGCTTCTTTCAAGATGAAGTTTTAGAAAGCACATATGTCATCCTACATTGGCCCCTGGATCTGTGTGTGTGTGTGTGTGTGTGTGTGTGTGTGCCATAATGAACATTAATGGGACAATTGATGAAATTTGAAGAGGTATAGATTAGAAAATAGTTTTGCTTCCACCCTAATTTCCTAATTTTCACAACTGAACCATGGTTATGTAAAATAAGGTGATTAATTTTGGGAAACACATATTGAGTATTTAAACTCAAGGGGCACACTCTTTGAAACTTACCTCAAAAAATTCAGGAAATATTATTTTGTGTGTGTGTGTGTAGAAAGAATGACAAAGCAAATGTGGTAAAGGTTAATACTTAGAAAATCTGAGTGAAGAGTATGCAGGGATTCTAGGCACTATTTTTTCCAGTTTTTTGTATCATTTTGAAATTAACAATTTTCAAAGGAAAAGTAAATAGAGTCACTATGACTTATGCTGCAAATGTATGCAACTGACTTTACAGAATCTCGTGTTTCATATGCTGTGACATCTTGAAGTATGTTTCCCTCCCTCTGGAGGATAGGAGATACCTATGGGTATGCTTATGGAGACAGGGCCATCACCAGGTATGAGGACATATGACAACACAAGCTTCTTGGAGGCCCCCAACCTGGTGATCATCATCACAGCTGGAAATGTCCCTCTCCCTCCGAATTCTTGTGACTTTAGTGTCTGTCCTACCAGATTAATGATCATCTTTGATATTGAGATGTGGTTTAAGGGAACACCTCCTGGGGCCAAACAGCCCTGGTTCAAATCATGCCTCATTCACTTTCTACCTGTATGCCTCAGGAAAGCCCCTGTGTACCCACCTGTGAAATGGGAATGATAATAGTAACACATGAAAGTGCTGAGAACAGTGCTGAGTACAGGGTGAGTCAGTCAGTAAGCATTTACTGTTGCTATTATGCCCATCCTCGTCTTCGTCATAAGTCACTTCATACATCTAGGGCTCCAAATCCAGAGAGTTGTTTCTTCACAGTACATTCATAGCGTGTTCAATTCATCTGGTCCATCCTCTCACTTTACACCTGATGAAACAGAGACCAGGAAGGTTCAGTAACTTGCCCAAGGTAACCCTGCTTGTCAGTATTACTCACCAGTTTGAGTCCTTTGTGCCCGAAATTGTTTCTGCCAGCACACTGTCAAGGTTGGGGGTTAGAAAGAGCAGTGGTGTGTGCACTGCTTGCTTTTCCAGAGAAAGTCTTTAGGTAAGATGCAGTTTTGCCTTGGGAGGACCAGGCACCTCCTGACATGGGAATAACATCTCTCACCAGAGTCAGCAGAATGAGAGACTGTGAGGCAGCACATGCGCACCAGCCGGTAATTCATCTTTTAAACATTTGCTATTGAGGGCACTGGGAAGGAGGGAGCGTGGTACAACAAGAGTCGTAAAACTGTGGGTTTAAATTGATCTATTAACTTGGGCAAGGCCCTTACCTTTCCTAAGCCCCTATTTCTGCGTCCATAAAATACAATTAGCAATACTTTGCTCCCCGTGTGGTGACAAAGATCAGACGAGATGCCTGTTGAGGGAACAGGTCTTGGGCCATGGGCATCCAATGACTGATTATTTTTTGACCCAAAACAAAGTCGGATGACCGACTTTGGGGCAGAGAAACTGATGGCCAAGTTGAGGCTGGTCGAGGCCAATAGGAAGAGGCCATGAGAGGTGCAGAGCAATACCTGGAAATGTTTCTGCCCTGAGAGAAGTAAAGAGAACCCAGAATCCTGAGCTCAGTCTTTTTCATTCACACGTTAATTGGGCAGGCCTAGGGCCGAGACCTTCACCTGCAGCTGTGTCCTCAAGGAAGCCCGGACAATAGCAATCTTTCATTTTGTAGTCTCATGCTCTCAATAGTGTTGGGTTTCTTCTGAAATTAATTAACTGGCTTCAATTAATTAGCAAATTAACTCCTGCAATTAATTAGCAAAGCATTATGTGGTATAGAGCAAAGGGCATTGGATTTGGACTGGGACAAATCTGATATAAAACTGGCAACTTCGAAATTACGTGACGTTGGGCAAGTTACTCATAGTTTGTGAGGCTTGATTGCTTTGCTTATAAAATAGTGGGTAATTGTTCTGGTTAATATTGCTGTATAGCAAATTATTCCCAAGACTAGAGATGTAAAGTCAAAACAGTTTTACTTGTCTCACTGTTTTGTGGGTCAGGAATTTGGGAAGGGCTTGACAGTTTGTACTTGGGATGTCCCATGGCAACAGGGACCAGAGTGTCAGATGGCAACAGAGACCGGAGTCAGCTGAACACTCTGCACGGCTGGATGTCAGAGATGGCCTGTCACTGGGTTACCAGCTGGGAGCCCAGATGAGGATGTTGGCCAGGCACCGAAGCACAGTCTCTCTGGTGTAGCAGTGTCAGGGTAGTTGGCCTTTGTTACATGGTAGCTGGCATCTCCTACATCAAAAATAAAAAAAAAAAAAAAGCTGGACTTTTCTGATGCAATCTTGGAAGTCAGACAGCATCATTTCCCCCATGCTCTCCTGGCCACGTTGGTCATGAGCTCACCCAAACCAAGGAGGAACACAGAGGAACATCTGAGAACGTATAGATATGCCTTAACATTTCCACAATGATAATACCCTGTTATCAGATTATTAAAAGGACTGGCTATCTAATCATTGTAAACTATCTTGCATATGGTACTCTCGTTGAGATTTTCATAATTATTTGCTTCTACCAAAGGAACAGGGTGCTGTGTCTCATGAATTGGAGAGATGCGTGTTTTAAGAGAGAAACACAGGTATACAGTGTTGTTTCTTTAAACCACAGATTCATAAAAACCTAGTTCCTTGAACCCAGGCTAGCAACTGGTTGAATGCCAATGATTGCTTAGATGAATTGACCAAATGCCTTCTCCAGATCCCTAAGATGCATCAATGTCCTGCTTTCCTCCTGAGCACTGTGCGAATGTTGCTGAGTGGTGAGAGGCTGTCTAAATGGGCAGAGCTATTGATTTTCTTTTATACCTTTTTTGAAAGCTCTTTGCTTACCAGGTGCTGAGCAAACAGCAGGTAAATGGCAGACCACACGGAAATAGATCAAGTGAGGAGCAACAAAGGCAGCTATGTCTTTCTGAACATGGAACTGGTTAAGCCTCAGTTGCCCCCTCCACATACACACACCCTGGGTTTTAGACTGAAAAGTGCACGCCATTGTTCACACTTGATTATTTGCCAATTGAGAACACAGCTCGCCCAGATGGTACTAAGTAGCATCATGAAAAGTATTTACCACCAGTCCCTGGAAATGAAGCTCCGTCCCTGTCTAAAGAGGGCTGGCTGAAGGCTGAGATGAGCTGAGTGCTGGTGACAGGGGAGTGGTGTGCCCCATGTCGAAGGATGAGGTCTACATCTTAGGTGTGCAAGTGCAAAATTGAGGGTACCCTTGGACATGATAAAGAAGGTCTGTCTGAGAGTAGGTCTCAGTGCTGACATATAATACAGGTTAAGACATTTCCGGGTTTGATAGAGAGGACACTCAAAAAACCACTTATCAGCACTCCATTGCTGTGCTTATCTTCACCCTAGGAAAAAAAGGCAGAGGGTCCCTGAAGTAGTCAAAAGGTAGCAGACCGAAAATCACCGGCAACTGGCACCACTGGGTAAAAATCAATGACAGAGGGTGGAGAATGGTCCCCAGGGTATGGGTTGGCTCTTTTCCAATATGCATTGCCTGGAGGTCAGCCCAGTCCCAAAGAACTTGACTCAAAGAACAAACAGTAAAAGAGAATCTCCAGAGAGCAATACTTTTTCATGATGTTAGATTTTCTGAATTTAAATGGATTATTGCTTTCAGAATACAGTGAGAACCATTGTAGGGCATTCTTGGGCTTAGTTTTAGAACTTTATGATATTCTTAGGGAAAAGACCTTGATAGGGCAGGTCTGCCAAGCTCTGTGCTTGGAGCACATTTCCAAGCACTCGGTTGGAAGAATATCCACCTGACTCTCAATGGCAGATGTGAACAGGATGCAGTAATTTCATTTCAGCCAGAACACAAAGTTGGCTTTTCTATCTAAGAAAGGACGAAAAGCAAAGCCGCCTCATCCTACATCACAATGATAATTCCTTTGTTTTCCCTGAGATGGACAGTAAAGTTCTTTACAATCATGGGGAAAGGAGAAAGAAAAGTGAGTTCAAAAGGTCCCCACTATGCGTGTGATGTGCCTTGGGCCAGGCAACCTCACCAAAGTTAAATATTAATTTTATTTAATTTTTCTATTTCAATAGATTTAGGGGTGAGTGTTGTTTTTGTTACATGGATGAACTGCACAGCAGTGAGGTCTGTATTTTTAGTGTTCCTGTCAATTGGCAGTTTTCTTTCCATTCCCTCCCCTGCCAACCCTCCCCCCTGTCTGAGTCTCCAATGACCTTTGTACCATTCTGTGTGCATCTGTCTACATGGAGCTAAGCTCCCACTTATAAGTGAGAGCAAGCAGTATTTGTTTTTTTATTCCTGCATTACTTCACTTACAATAATGCTCTCCAGTGCTCTCCAAGTTGCCACAAAAGACATTATTTCACTATTTTTATGGCAGAGGAACAGTGTACACATTCTACATTTTCTATATCCACTCCTTGGTTGGTGGGCACATAAGTTGAGTCCCTATCTTTGCAATCGGGAGTTGTGCTGCAATAAACACACAATTGCGGGTGTCTTTTTGATATAATCACTTCTTTTCTTTTAGGTAGATACCTAGTAGTGGTAGTGCTTGATCGAACAGTAGGTCTACACTTTATTTCTTTTAAAAATTTCCATACTCTTTTTTATAGAAGATTGTACTAATTTACATTCCCACTAACAGTGTATAAGCAATCCCTTTTCACCACATCTGTGCCAATGTCTCCTGTTCTCAGACGTTTTAATAATGGCCATTATGACGAGGGGAAGGTCATAATGTTTCATCGTAGTTTAAATTTACATTTCCCTAATGACGAGTGATGGTGAGCATTATTTCATATACAAATATTTGCCATTTGTATATCTTTTTTTGAAAAATGTCTGTTGATATCATTTGTCCAATTTTTAATCAGATTTTTTTTCCTTGCTAATTTGTTTGAAATTCTTAAAGATCTTATTAGTCCTTTGCTGGGAATACAGTTGCAAATATTTTTCCTCATTCTGTAGGTTGTCTGTTCACTCTACTGATTATTTCATTTGCTGTGCAAAAATTTTTTAGTTTAATTAAGCCCCATTTATTTATTTTTGCTTTGCTATATTTGTTTTAGGAGTCTTAATCATAAATTCTTTGCCTAGGCCAAGGTCCACAGTTTTTCTTCTAGAATTTTTATGGTTTCAGGTCTTACACTTAAGTCTTAAATCTGTCCTGAGTTAATTTTTGTATGGTAAGAGATACAGAATCCAGTTTCATTCTTCTGCACATGGCTATCCAATTTCCTCAGCACTATTTATTGAATCACACTTATTGGCTTGTACATGTTGAAACATTCCCATATCCCTGAAATAAAATCCACTTGACTATGATGAGTTATCTTTCTGATGTGCTGTTGGATTCACTTTGCTGTTATATTGTTGAAGATTTTTGTATCTACTTTCACCAGGGATCTTTGTCTATCGTTTTCATTTTTGTTGTGTCCTTTCCTTGGCCAGTCATTCTTACCTGTCCCTGAATTCAGACACTTCCACACCTGAGGTCTCTCTGGATTCAGGTTCTTTCTTCTTAGGAGAAACTTGATTTTTCTTAATTGTTGTTGCTGTTTACATTTTTTTTTTTTTTTTTTTTGAGACAGTCTTCCTATTTCACCCTCAGTAGAGTGCTGTAGTGTCACAGCTCACAGCGATCTCAAACTCTTGGGCTTAAGCGATCCTCTTGCCTCAGCCTTCCAAGTAGCTGGGACTATAGGAGCCCACCACAATGCTCACCTATTTTTTTGTTGTAGTTGTCATTGTTGTTTTTAGCAGGCCCAAGCGGGGTTTGAACCCACCAGCCCTGGTGCATGTGGCCGGCGCCTAAACCACTGAGATACGGGCGCCTAGCCTGCTATTTACATATTAAAGTGAACGTTTGCCTGTTCCATCAGGATTATTCCAGGAGAGTATCAACCCTGAAGAAGACCCATTCTCTTTGACATAGCTTTCATTTTTAAAATATCAAATACTTACTGAGTTCCTTCTTTCCACCTGACACTTCTAGGAACTTAGAAAAGAAAGGGAAGAAGGTTTATCACTGGGGACAGGACTGGTGCCTTTGAGGAGCTCGGAGTGCCATTGGGAGGGTACAAATATACCTCATTCAAACAATGATTCTGAGACACTGTTATGATTCAACAGGAAGACAATCACAAGCCACTTGTACAACAGGGGAGAACAAATTGATAGCAGAACTTCGAGTAAACCAGCCTTCCTGAAAATTCGAGATAGCTCTGCCAGAAAGGATATAAGAATGTTCACGTGACATCTTGCTTTTGAAGAGACTTTGCTGGACTCATCAAGACATGCCATGTAGTTTTTATTAAGAACAAACATATTTTTAGGGAGATTCATTCATCAATTAATATAATAAGACTCTCCTCTAGAAGGTTTCTTGGGGATATGTAGCATTTTTCAAATGCCACGAAGAAAGTTGCATAAAAGTAATCAAATTTCAATTGTGAAATGAAGCATGGTGCAGCTGACAAGGCATGACCAACCTGGAAACTTTTGTTTGCGCATTTGAGGTAGCATAATGTCTTTGACATAATATAATGTGATTGTGATTGGAAGTGGAGGAGGAAAGTGAATGGGAATCACACTCTGTCAAGAGTGCCCTGGTGGACTTGTTTGCACATAGAAAAGCTTGTGGTAGAAGTGGCACCAGCATCCTCATATGGCCCTGTTCCAGTAGTGCACATAGCATGGACATGGCAGAGGTCCTTCTTCTTCTGGTAGTGGAACAAAATATATTTTTACATTTGGTTTTGCCCTTTCCCAAGAAAATTACAGTTTAGTGGACAATACAACAATAAAGTATGGGAAATGGCCAATAGTCTTGTGCTAAATGATTATTCAAGTCACAACTATATAGTTCAAGCAATCAGTTTGGAAGGGGAGTTACCAAAAATACTAATGGCCATCATCAGGAAATTAGGAAGATATTAAAGATATTGAACCTAGTGGCTTGTGCATCAGTATTTTGACAAAAAAAAAAAAAAAAAAAATTGAGATGTGAGTTAATATGCCCAGAGCAGGAAGGACATGAGAGCATGTGAGGATTTAATAAGGAGATGAACCTGTCTGGATTGTGGTGAAGGGAATAGTATGCAGGCAGATGAGGGCTGGGGTCCATGCCCTGCTGCCTTGAAATCCAAGATAAAGCACCATCACATTCAACAAAAAGAAAAGGTCATGAGAAGAATCTTGAACTTAGATGCTGGGGAGACCCCAAGCAAGTTCCCTACCTGACTCTGTCTCATCTGCAAACTCCTGGTTAGAGAGAGGAAATTAGGAAAGTAGCAAAGGCACAGGGTTAAGGAGGTGGTTTTGTTCCTTTAGCCAGATCTTTCCTGAGATACCAACCCAATGATGATAATCCCTGTGACTATTCAACCCCCAGCTCTTGAGTCACACCCAACTTTTGAGTCTTTCCTGCTGGGACTCCAGATATATTACAGAGATAAGCCTTCTGTCCCTTCTCCAAATCCCTAACCCACAGAATCTGTCAGCATAATGATACACTTTCTTTGAGCCATCACATCCCAGGGTCATTTGTTAGACAGTATCTGGAGACAAATATTAACCTCTTGCTCTGCCTACACTTCTTCATTGGCTTCCACCAACCAGTGTTAGAGAAAAAGCCCAGCCCAGCTTGATTATTTTATTCCTTTATGATGAATACATTTTGTTTTGTTTCTGCTTGGATACATCTAGGATTTTGTCTCTATCACAGCAATTCAGATATTCCCTGGAATATGGCCAAGGATAGATCTCCTGTTAATCTAGTATTATTCTTGCCTAGAATGTAGTGAGCCTTTCACTCTTTACAAGTGTTTTGCCTTACGGCTTTTCCAGTGGTTTTGTTTGTTTGCTTGTTTGTTTGTTTTCCAGGAATGTTGTTAGGACCATGCTGAAGGGCTCATGAGAACTGATAAATCTGCAACCTTGAATTCATGCTGTTCCTATCTCCTGCTCACCTCCCCTGTTATTGCTGCTCCAGGTCTAAGGACCAACAGCAGAAAAGAGTTGAGTAGCCATTTGCTATGGGTAGACCCCAGGGTCAGTTTACTATCAGTTACAGTGAACACAAGCAATGTATGTGTCTTGAGTCAATACTTGGACCTCTAGATCTTAGGATCTATGGCACATTTAACTTCTACAGCATTCATGCAACCCACCCCTGAATGATGCCACCTATTATGGTACACATGCCTCCTCTCAGGCCTGAGTATATAACTCTCTGGCTGTGTAGTTCCTAAGAACCTGAAATGCTGGCACCAAGAAACACACATGGGACAAGAAAAGCCATCTCTTCCTTCCCCCTCCTGAAGCTGATGAGTAAGCAGATATTGAAGTTTCTACAGTAAAAACACAACAGGCAGCTTGGAGAGAAAGTCATTCAAGTCTCAGTGAAAAGGTACCTCACTTAGGAGCATTCCTATTTGACATCAATAGTATTTGTCACTGAGAAAGCATTTAGAAATATCCTCAGCCCTCAGACCAACTATATCCCTATTGTTGAATCTCTGTTTCTCTGATCTGTATCCTACATACCTACAATTTTCCCTTTTAGCATTTTTATCTCCTTCTGTTAAAACCGTTAAAGTTTAACTTTATCATTACCCATCCCTTTCTGCATTGCCAAATCTGCTCTTTGCTGCTTTCCAAACAGATTTTCAATTTTGCTTTTGTGCTTGGCATCCTCTTCTCATTTCTATGTTTCTTCTAATTTATTCTTTCTATGTTTCTTTCTAATTTACCTTTTGTTCTTGTCTTAATGTGTCTTTTCCTCTAAGTCTTATGGCTTTGGGCCTCTATTTTATTAAAATCTTGATGCATGTTTCAACCAGTATAGCAAGTAATTTTCTTCTGCTTCTTTCACTTACTTTGCCATGTATTGCTTTTCCCTGAGACATCAGCATAATATTCTCCTTCCCTTGTGCCTAGTATTTTTCTTTTCAGTTCTCTTTTGTGGGTTTTCTTTTTTCTAGTTTACTTATTTTTGAATAAGATAAACTCAAACAAACTTAGAATGCACCATTAGATTCACTGCTGAGTTGCCCCGGCCTGTCCTTTGATCACCTTCAGACATACAATGTTGGAAGTGCCCAGTTCCTTGCCAAATTCCCAATATTTAAGAAACTTGCAATGTAAAGATAAAGTCTCATTCTACCCTTACTGCACATTTTACTAACAAGCTGAACAAATGAAGTGATTTAAAATGATAGCCCACAATACACCCTGCCACCAAGTTCTTCACATTTCCACCCAAACACATTCAAATTGTGTGATGTATAGCTTCCAAAGTAAAATAGGCCTCTGCTCATAGCCTCCTCTCTTCTATCAGTTGTGTGTTCCAGAAATGTTTGTTTCTTAATACTTGTCAGTGTGGAAAAGACATACTGGCTATGGGCAGCTGAGGTAGTGGAAAGAGGGATGTGCGACACCTCACTGTGTCCTTCATAGAAACATCCTATTTTCCAGCTAAGAGGCAGACAGTAGGGAAGAGACTAAGCATCTTAAATCAGATTTGTTGCTAAAATGTTCTCTTGTTTTCAGGACATTACAGAGACCAGCCATCAAATGTGTTTATCTATTCAGCTGTGCTGAATAGCTGCAGTACTTATTAGCAATTCCTTTTAATTCTAGCAACAGATGGGGTGTGAGTCCTACTTTTCATGGTAGTGGGGGTTTTCATCTTTTTTCAGTATGTCTTAAGTACTTTAGTAAGAAACTCAAGAGCACTAGATAAGGAGTTACTACCCAGAAATCTCTTTTAGACAAATGATTCTGGTACACACACACACACACACAAAAAAAAAAAATATAATAATAATTTAAGAGAGACAGACACAGGACCAGAATAATCCTATGTGCTTTCAAAAGGCAGCCTTTGTTTACTGAGAAACTGTCCCTATGCATTATTTCTCTTAGTCTCCCACGAACACACCCGACCACTACCTCTCAATACCCACACATGCTCTGTGCATTTTTACATCTTCTCATTTCTGGTCAGTCTACATCAGCCACTCTGAGAACTATGTGTGTTCCCACAAGTGTAAGATTAACCCCATCCACAGGGTAACTGATTTTGTCGTGATTTATTTATATAAAGTACTACCCAGTCCCACTTTACAAGAAAGAAAATTGGAGTAGACAATTTAAAGAGTGGCCTGTACATGCTCTTGAGTGATTAGGTGTGTGTCACATCCAGCACTAGCAAATCACACACACACACACACACACACAGAAAAATCATCATCCTCCAGAAGTTCACACATAGTCTAAGAAACATTATTAAAATGGAATTATTATTCCTTGCCACGTTATTTGGGACATGTATGCTTAATGATGCATTAAGCTTTTTTATAAACACTTGTGTTTTATCACAACACAGTGAGGTTCCCATGATAATTATTCCTATTTTACAGGTGAGAAAACACTTAAGAAACTTAAATAAAGAAAAACAACTAGCAGGTGATAGATCCAGTATTTGGGCCTGACTTGATGTCAATGCCCCGTTTATTCCGTGCTCTGTATTCCATGAAGAGAAATCCACATTCATCGGTAGTTGAATTTAATACAACTTTCATCAATTACAGTAAGGAAACAGATCTATTTATTTACAAATTCCCAGTGGCCACCACTATATCTGATATTTAATAAGCCCATCTTAAATGTCAGTGGAAATGAATGAAATTAGACAGTTTCAGTAGTTTCAATTTGACTCATAGAAGAAAATACAGTAGACCCTCTGTAAGATGAGCACCCAAGGGACTATACCAAACTGGTCACCATAAGGAAGTATGCCTACTGTACTGATACATACATGTGGTACATGTCTGGTCCATGAAAATTAGGTCAACTGAAGGAGGTGGTCAGTGTAGGGATGTGGTCACCTATGGGGGTTCTATTGTGATATAAACCACACATAGCTGTCCCTCTGAGGGTGGCCTCTGCTTTCACCTTCTGCCAACCTTGAAACAGGACTCCTTCAAACTGCAGATGTCTTTAGCAGAAGTCACCGACAATCAGCCTCACTTCTCTAAAGCACGAATATTAGCTCCCTTTCTACATGGTGGCTGGCAGAATAATGACCGCTTCATTATCTTAATACCTCTCCATCCTAATCCATAGAATTTGTGAATATAGCACACCACACAGCAAGGGGGATTCAAAGTTGTAGATGGGATTAATGTTTCCAGGCAGCTGGCTTTAAGTTAGGGCAATTATCCTCAGTTCTCTGGTGGGGCCTATGTATTCACAAGTCTTTATAAGAGAAAGGTAGAAGAGAAAGTGAAGATGATGCCACACAAGAATTTGACCCACTATTGCCACCTTTGGTGATCGAAGAAGGGGGCCATTAACCAAAGAACCCAGGAATCCCCTAGAACTGGAAAGGGCAAGAAAACAAATCCTCACTTACAGCTCTAGAAGGAACACAGCCCTGCTGACACCTTGATTTTGGACTTCTGAGCTCCAGAGCTATAAGGGAACAGATCTGTATTGTTTTAAACCACTAAATTTGTGGCAGTTTCTTATTGCAGCCACAGAAAACTAAGACACTACAGGATGAAAAGCCGCTTTTTCCTGGTATTTCTTAAAGGGCAGATCCAAGCACATGGATGGTTCTGTACTTTCCAGGGGCACTATTGCAAAGTCGATTCATTACTTTTTTCATTTGTTCTGCGTCACCATTCTGGGGTGCATTAACGGCTCGGCAGTGAGTGCTCCCTGCATAAGTAGAAGTGTATTAATAATCAATCACTCTGACCTTTATTTCTTGTTGGTGTTCTGTCATCCGTGGGGTGCTTGGCTTGACATATGAATTACTCCTCAGCTGCCTGGTGCTGGGGTGTACAGTCACCAGCCCCCCCAAATTTCAGACACATGCCAATTGTGATCAACACAAATTTCTTTTCTACCCTGTCACCCTGGAACTGTTCCATTGGCAACTAACAAAATACCAATAATCAGAAAGAATCCACAAAGCATTGCTCTTAACAAAGAGAAGCTTAAAAACAGATGCCCTTGAGGGAGAAAGAACCCAGGAAATGAATCTCCTCTCTTCTTTAACTCTTTAGTCCTTTGTCCTGATCCAAAAATCAAACCATATTCAAAGTTTGTTAATTTGAGGAGTTTGGAAATTTTTAAGAATCCATTTGTTTTCTGTAGCAGACACTTTTTTTGTTTGCTTTCCACTAGAAACTTATGAAGAAACAACACTGCAACCTTTGTTACAGCAAACAAATGGTGGTTTATCTCTCCATGCTGAAGACTATGCATAGAGAATTCACCTAGAGAAACAAATGCCTCTGGGAAGGTCTTATTCCGTGGACTCTCAACTCCATGGTCTCAGTTCTTCCTCTGGTGGTGGTGCCCAGTGTGAACTCTGGATCCTTCATTGTTGATTTTATTTTTTTTTAATACAAGGGTACAAATAATGCAGTTACAGTGTTTGCATATGTTAGGTAAGGTCCCTGTTGTAGTTGTGCCCCTCACCCAGGAGGTGTGCTGTATACCCCTGCAGTATGCCCATTACATGAGAGCATGCCAATCCCATCCCTCTCCTCCTTCCCCTGCTGTCCCCCTTTTTTCTCCTCGTCCCTCCCCCCAACTTGAATTAAATTTAGTTTTTTTCTTGTGTGGGCGAGTATTAGTTCATCTACTAGCTTCATATTAGCATTGAATACATTGGATACTTGCTTTTCCATTCTGTGATACTTTACTAAAGGGAATATTCTCCGACTCTATACAGGTTAATACAAAACATGTAAAGTCTCCATCTTTTTATAGCTGAATATTATTCCGTGGTATACTTATGCCATAGTTTATTGCTTCTTGTTGATTTTTAATAGCACTTCTCCCCGACTTGCACAGAATTGCCCAAGGCTTTCAAAATTACCTTTTCCATAAACTCCCATTCCTTCTTTACACCTGTCTCAACCAGCATCACCAGGAAAAGCTGTCTAATTAATGAGTTCATGCATAAGTGCAGGTAAGTGATGCACCTGGATGTGTTGCCCTTCCCAGAGGACTTGTTTTTCAAATCGCTTCAAATAGAAACATAATCAACCTGGATAATGAGTGCTTAAAAGTAAAGCTTCACCATTCATGGCTAAAATTCAGTCAGTGCCTGTGTGCTCAGGGTAGGTGATTTGACACACACCCAGGCTTTGTTTGTGCCCCTGAATTCACACCATTTGCACTACTATCCATATGCTTTCCATGTTTCCACCCTGATGAATGAAACATATTCCATGGTTGGGTCACAAATGATACTAGATCACCATTTTTTTAATGACTCAGTAGTACTCCATTGTATGCATATACCACATTTTATTAATCCATTCACGTACTGCTGGGCACTTGGGTTATTGCCAAATCTTTATGATTGTAAATTGTGCTGCTATAAACATTGAAGTGCAGGTGTCCTTTTTATAAAATGACCTCTTCCCCATGCCTTCCAGTGGGATTGCTGGATCACATGGCAGGTCTATTTTAAATTCTTTGAGGTATCTCCATACAATTCTCCATATAGGTTGTACTGGTTTTTAGTCCCATCCACAACAAATAAACCTTCCTTTCTCTCCACATCCACACCAGCATCTGTTGTTTTGAGACTCTTTAATACGAGCTATTCTCACTAGAATTATGAATTATGAATTGGGATGCAACAAACATTCTGGTGCAAATATCTTTGTTATGATGTGATTTTTGGTCTTCTGGGTACATGCCTAATAGGGGAATTATAGGATTGAATGGCAGATCTATTTTTAGATCTTAAGTGTTCTCCAAACATCTTTCCAAAAGGAATGTATTAATTTGCATTCCCATCAGCAGTGTAGAAGTGTTCCCTTTTCTCCACTTCCACGCCAACATCTCTGGTATTGGGATTTTGTGATATGAGCTAATCTTACTGGAGTTAGATGATATCTCAAAGTAGTTTTGATTTGCATTTCTCTGATGATTAAAGATGATGAGCATTTTTTCATATGTCTGTAGGCTGTGTGCTTGTCTTCTTCAGAGAAGTTTCTCTTCAAGTCCCTTGCCCAGCCTGTGATGGGATCACTTGTTCTTTTCTTTCTTATACGTTTGAGATCTCTGTGGATTCTGGTTATTAAACCTTTGTCGGAGACATAACCTGCAACTATCTTCTCCCATTCTGAGGGCTGTTTGCTTGCTTTACTTACTGTGTTCTTGGCTGTGCAGAAGCTTTATAGTTTGATCAGGTCCCAGTAGTGTATTTTTGAAGCTGCTTCAATTGCCTGAGGGGTCCTCCTCATAAAATACTCTCCCAGACCAATTTCTTCAAGGGTTTTCCCTGCACTCTCTTCTAGTATTTTTATAGTTTCATGTCTTAAGTTTAGTTCTTTAATCCAGTGAGAGTCTATCTTAGTTAATGGTGAAAGGTGTGGGTCCACTTTCAGTCTTCTGCAGGTTGCCAACCAGTTCACCCAGCACCATTTGTTAAATAGGGAATCTTTTCCCCACTGAATGTTTTTAATTGGCTTGTCAAAGATCAAACAACGGTAAGTAGCTGGATTCATCTCTTGGTTCTCTATTCTGTTCCAGACATCTACTTCTCTGTTTTTGTGCCAGTACCATGCTGTTTTGATCACTATCAATTTGTAGGATAGTCACAGTAGTGCCAAAGAAGATGAAATATTCGGGAGTTTATCTAACAAAGGACATGAAAGATCTCTATAAAGAGAACTATGAAACTCTAAGAAAAGAAATAGCTGAAATTTTAAGAAGTGGAAAAACATATCATGCTCATAGCTGGGAAGAATCAACATTGTTAAAATGTCCATACTACCCAAAGCAATATACAATTTTAATGCAATCCCTACTAAAGGTCCACTGTCATACTTTAAAGATCTTGAAAAAATAATACTTCATTTTATATGGAAAAAACCTTGAATAGCCAAGACATTACTCAGAAATAAAAACAAAGCAAGAGGAATCATGCTAACTTAGTTACCCCTTTAAAGACCCTATTTCCAAATCTAATCACAGGGGATCAGATCTTCAACATGTGGATTTGGGGGAGCATAGTCCCACCTGACCATGGCTGTACCCCTCACCCGGCCTCTTCACCTCTTCTTGCCTTGGTTCCTGACCTCTTAAGATTGCTGGGAAAACTAACAGAGATGATGTCCATCAGGTGCTCAGAGCAACCCCTGGCCAAGCCTCAGAGGGGCCTTTTGCTTCAGTCCTAATCCTGTGTCCTCAAGCCCATCCACGGATGTTGTAGCTAAGGTGTTAGGCAGGATGCTTCCAGCATGGATATTTTTGTTTTGTTTTAATCCTATCAGAAAAAAAAATATCCTCAGCCCATAATAAAGGCTAGGTAAATTACAGTGCTAAGAGGTTAAACTAAGATATTTTCAATAAATCAAAAATCATGTTCTCTGGAAACTTTTGCTATATTTTTGTTACTACTCCCACACCCAACCCCCATCCTGCCATCAGCACCATCCCCACTGGCTAGGTGCATTAGAGAGAGCGTGTTTTCTTGAGTCAATGGAGTATATTTTCCTACAGCTCCAAGGGTGATCTTTGTGAGTGAGTCATTTTTATTTATTTATTGTTTTTATTTTGAGACAGAGACTTACTTGGTCACCCTCGGTAGAGTGCTATGACGTCACAGCTCACAGCAACCTCAAACTCTTGGGCTCAAGTGACTCTCTTGCCTTAGCCTCCCAAGTAGCTGGGTCTACAGGTGCCCTCCACAACACCCCGCTATTTTTTTTGTTGTAGTTGTCATTGTTGTTTAGCAGGCCTGGGCCAGGTTCGAACCTACCAGCCCCAGTGTATGTGGCCAGCGCCCTGCCCACTGTGCTATGGGAGAAGAACCTCTTTGTCCCCTGCTCTGGCCTATGCTTTAATTTGATTTCAGCTCTTGAACTGATAATGTCGGATGTGGTTCAGAGAGAAGAGAAAGGCATCTCTGGCACACGGGCCCTGCTCTGGCTGCTCACTGGAATGACCTGGAAAGATTTAGAAAACCCACCCCTGGCAACTCTCTGTTCACTGCTCTGGGGATTGGGCTGAGTGTCAGAATTTTACTACTTTCCTAGGTGACAGAGTGTTGGAATTTCTTTCTTTTTCTTTTTTTTTTTTTTTTTTTAGTGCCTCCAGGAGGTTTAATTTATTGCAAAGTAAAACAGTATAAAATTGGATCCCTTAAAAATATTATTGAAAGTTTGATATCAAGTGAAAAGTAAATATTTAATTTTTTTTATTGTATCATAGCTGTGTAAGGTGCATCTTGGATGAGTGTTGGGATTTTACCACCTTCCCCCATTCAGCCAGCCCTGGGGACCTCTGACTAAAGGAGATGCTGGAGCTCGGCCCCCCTGGGCTTCCCAGTCCAGGGTGAGAAGCACAGGCACCTGCAAGCTCTTAAAAGTATGGCTTCCTAGGAGGCACCCGACTCACTTCTCAGAACAGCCTTGCTAGGGTGCCTGAGACCCACATTTTTCAAAACTTCCCCACATTCTTCCACATTGTCAGTGAACATGAAATTAGGCACAAACTTTCTGGAGGGGCGTTGGTGAGAACTGCCTTATGAAAATATATTGACTCAATAATCCTACTGCTTATAATTTATCCCAATGACATACCTTGAAGATATCACCACTGTGTGTGTGTGCCCCAAGTGTGTGTGTGTGTGTGTGTGTGTGAAGATATTCCCTGCAGTGCTGTGCAGAATTGCCGAATTACAACAAAAAAATTACACAACCAACCAGCACATCCTTCCATAGGTAGCAAGATCATTACATTTGTTTTAATCACATGAAGGAATAACACGCAGCTGTGAAGAGAGAATAAGAGATTTTGTTAAGAAGATAAAAGCATTATCCTTTTGTAGTAAATGTAAAAGACCAACTGTCAGATCTTATATGCATATTACACTATTATATAATATCTATATGTAGGTGTTTTAGCATATAGATATTATATAGATTTTATATATGATTTATGTAATGGATCTATATGATCTATATGTAGATATTAGACATTTAGATTTATATATAGACATTACAAGCGTGTATATATAAATCTCTTTTAAATTAACTACATGTATTAGTTATCTATGGCTACCGTAACAAATTGGCACAAGCTTGGCACTTTAAAACAACAGAAATTTGTTCTCTCACAGCTCTGAAGCTGGAAGTCTGAGATCACCCTGGTGGAAGGAGAATCCCGCCTCACCACTCTGTCCTTCCATGATGCCAGGGGACCCCAGGCTTCTGGCTGCATCACTCCCCTCCTGCTTCCCTCTTCACATGGCCTCTCCTCCCCCTTCCATGTGTCCCTCCCATTGTGTCTCCTGTAAGGACACTTCCCATCAGATTTAGAGCCCAATCAGATAGTCCAAGATGATCTCATGACAACCTTCTTAATTACACCTGCAAAGACCCTCTTTCCAAATAAAGTCACATGCACATGTTCTGGGTATTTGAATGTAGACGTAGTTTGGGAGCTACCATTCCACCCACCACACTGTAACGGGAGCTTGCTCACATGCTCTGCTTGTCACAGAATCTTCCTGTCCATATGTGTGAGTGTGGATACTATCTATTTCATATATATGTGCTAGCATGGGTGTATGGACAATTTCTGGAAGGATTCACAAGTCATTAACAGCATTAACTCCCAAGAAAGAGCTATTTGGGAGCAGGGAGGGGACAGGAGCACCCAGAATTCCTTTTCATTTCAGAATTTTCTGCATTGACTTTCTAACCACGCATATGGGTTTCCTTATTTTATTTCTTCTATTTAATGTCAACAGGGATTATCAAGAGGTGAGGGAGGAATGATGTTTGTGCTTCTTTTCTACTTCTCTGTTTTACAACGACCATTGTTAATGTCCTTCCACAGAGAGAGGCACAGAGGCTCAGGACAGAGGCTGGGAGGGGCTGTGGCTAAGAGGCAGTGGGTATCCCCTGACCCCCTCAACCAGGGGTGACACCTTCAGCATGGTGATGGCCACGACCCCTCCCATCTACTGAGCTCTTTACAGAATGAGATTTCACAGCCCAGATCCTATTTGGGCCTCACCACAATTCTGAGAGATAGAGGCAGGTCTTGTAGAGAGGAAGAAAATGCGCCTCCCAGACATGTTACATCCAGCTCTGCTGCAAAGTGAAACCACCTGGAGGGCTTGAGAAAATGACCCACAGACTCTACCTGGGTCCCAGTTCTGCCCCTGTGTGGGGATCAGATGACCTTGATGTGCACCCAGGGGGAGGACAGCAGACTGCAGGAGAGCTGGGAGGCACTGACATTTGAAGATACCTGCATGGAGCTAGCCCTGTGCTGTATGTGTCACAGAAATTGACACTATTGGCTCCTCTGACATTATAACACCCTCAGAGGAAGGTGTTATTCCTATTTTACAGATAAGGAAACTGAGTCTTGGGAGAGGAGTGTCACTATGATACTCAAAGACACAGAGGTGGGGGCAAAGACAGCTCCTGCCTCCTGATCAGGGCTCTTTTCACTAAAAGGTCTCCATGGGTGACCCCGTCTGGGGAAGGGGAAAATTGAGACAAGCTCTACTTTCATGCTCAAAGTTTGCCCTGGAAAAATCTAGAGGCCAGGCATGGTGGCTCACACCTGTAATCCATGAGGAGCACTCTAGGAGGCCAAGGCAGGAGGATCGCTTAAGCTCATGAGTTCAAGACCAGTCTGAGCAAGAGTGAGACCCCTGTCTCTACTAAAAATAGAAAAACTAGCCAGGCATAGTGGTAGGCGCCTGTAGTCCCAGCTACTTGGGAGGCTGAGGTAGGTAGACCACTTGAACCCAGGAGTCTGAGGTTGCTGTGAATGAAGCTGATACCATGGCACTCTAGCCTGGGCAAAAGAGTGTGACTCTGTCTCAAAAAAACAAAAAGGAAAAGAAAAACCTAGACGGACAAAAACCATCATACATCATCAATTCTAAAATGTATGTGCTTTCATGTATCTTGTTACTGCTCTCAATAAACAGCAAGAGTGACAGAGTTGTCATTGTCTTGGCTGGTGCATCAAACTTGCAGAATGAGAGTTGGCAGCTTGGAAGAAAATCCTGGAGAGGATAAAGGAGCACTCTGTCAAGAAAGGCGGCTCATCACATGCTGGTGGGCACAGGGGGCGATGCTGTGTGGGAAACACAGTCGTGGACAATTCTGACTCAGAACCAAATGCGAAGGCGTTTTAGGGACATGGTAACCAACTGATACTGCTGACATTTTCCTTTTGTTGGAAAAAGTTACATATGGTGAAAGAAATCTTTGTCCAAATAAAATTATAAGAGCACTTAAAGTCCAAAATGAAGTTTACAAATGAGAAGGAAGCAAATGACATCATTTAATTCTTAGTGGTGGCGTTTGTTCCTGAGGCTGACGTAACAAAGCTCCACAAACTGGGTGTCTTAACACCACAGAAGTTCATTCTCCCAAAGTCCCGAAGGCCAAGAGTCTGAACTCAAGGCGCTGGCAAGCCACGCTCCCTGAAGTTCCTAGAAAGGTCTTTCTTTGTGACTCCCAGCCTCTGGTGGACCCAGGCTTTCCTGGGCTCATAGTATCATAACTCCCATCTCAGCTTCCTCCATCTCCATGTGGCTTGCTCCCTGTGTCCACGTGTCTTCTGGGGTGTTTCCTTGTGTCTCTCTGTCCTGTTGTTATACACGGTAATGACCCAGCCATATTGGATGGAGGGCTCACTCTATTCATGTGACCTCAACTTCCCAGATGACATCTATTTCCAGATCAGGTGCTGGAGCTTAGCACCTCAATATACCTTTCGGGGCAGCACAATCCAACACATAACAGTGGTAATAAAATAATTGTTAGTGGTATAGAAAATAATAGTGTAAAAAAATAAAAAGAAAGTAATAATGTTACATATTGAAGGACATCACAGATTAATAAACTTCCGCGTTTTCAGCAACGTGCTCGTTTTGAGCGGTATGTCCCTTTTCTTGCATCCGCCCTCTTTGGAGGCAGCTTCCCCTTTGCTCCCCTTTCTCCTGGCCCCTCCCTACTCTGCACAGTCAATGCTAATTAACAGCTGTTTAATTATCAGCCCAGCAGGGAAGTATTTATGGCCCAGGTCCTTTGAGAGTTATATTCACAGTAAAGCTGTGCCAGATACTGGAAGGCTGGCCCTGTTACGTGCCCTCAGGGAGAGGCAAAGTGGCATAGTGGAAAGTTCATCGCATTGAGAATCAGTGAACCTGGGTGGGATCCCCCATGATTTAACTGTCAGTCGCTAGCTTCTGAATCTCCATTCCTTCACCTGCAACAATATTCACCCAAGGTTTTGTTGGGAAAGTTAAACGTAGTGAGAATACCATGTTAACTGTACATAGCATCCAGATGGGCAGAGATGGTGTCTTCTTTGTCCAAACATAGTCCAGAGCTGGCACAGTGTCCAGGGAGTGGGAGGGGCCAGGGTGGGTAGAGTTGCTTGGCTAACATTTGTGCACAGACATCAAATTAAGGTTCAAAGGTTGAACCAGAATCATAGAATATCCATTTGTACATTTTAATAAAATAATACCTAGTTACAAATATTCCTCCTTTCTTCTATTTTTGTATTGGTACAAATGTTTGGGTCAATGTTGGGGCACTGTTCTAAAACTAAATGTGGAAGTGAACTGTGTATTATTTTTCAACAAAAGAAATAATTAAGTTGTATGCATGCCATCAGCATCACATCTTAGTGGTAATAAAAGGCCTCATGTGTGAAAGGTTAGAATTCCGCAGAGGGAGAAAGTAAGTCAGTGGCCTTTTAGTTACAATGTGAGAAATACAGTTTAGACACCAAGAAATACCTCAGTTTATCACACACAAAATTTATCACGCATAAAATTATAACAATGAAATCTTCCCCAGAGGTCTTTTTAAATGCTGTGACCTCATCTCTCTGGTCACAATCATTTTATTTATAATAAAAAATAATCTAAAGGACCAATAAAAGGGAAATAGTTGAGTACAGTATGGTACATGATGCTGTAGAATATATAGGTAGCCGTTAGAAAGTAAAATATGATAGCTAAACAGCAGCATAGCAAAATTGTTATGGTAGGATAGTCAGTGAAGAAAGAATACACAATTTTATCTATAGTTATAATTAGTATTATAGAAAAATTAGGTATGAATATGAATTAGACTGAATGAGAATGCAGAAAAATCAAAACAAGAGATAGGTTTACATGGTGTCATTGACAAAAAAACTGTTCTCGAATTATGTGTGTATTGCAAGTGAAAATGCATACTTTTAAAGATGTTCACTTCTCTTGAAGGGCAACTATGTTCTTCAAGGAGGATAAGAAGATAAACTATTAACAATAGACTCCGAAAGGCCCCTCCCATTGAAGGACTTCTAAATTTCTGAGTTGTGAGGTTGAGTAGTAGCCAAAGCATACAGCATTCCAAAGCATTGCTAGTTTCTATTAAAACTTAATTTATGAATTAAAAATTAATTTCATGGAAATGAGTTTGAGCAGTCTTTTCATTAGCATGCACTTGGTCTAATTGAGTTTGGAAAGATTGTTACAGCCATTCTGCACTGTTATTTAACAAGGTGTAATCTGAGTCTTTTTGTTCTTATGCTGCCAGGAAACAACATACAGATGAGTTTTCGCACTTGTGGTTTGCTCTTGCCTACCAAAGATCCTCCCAAGGAAAGGTGCTATTTCCGGAAAATTATTCGTGATGATGAATCCAGCTACTAGGGATCCCTCAGCAGCAGCCAGTCTAGGTCCCCCTTTAGGGACTAGAGCAGAGAAAGACTTCCTTGTGAAATAAAAATAGGAAATTACAAATTTAGACTCCTTTCTCAAAAGGAGAAAGTGTCATTTAAGTGACACTCTTCTTTGTTTATTTGTTTTGGTTTTGCTTATTGTAAAATTGTCTTTATTTCAGAACAGCCTTTCTATGTACAGATATCATTTAAAAATGCACAGACTTCATAAAAAATGCATATGCATTGGAAAATTTTCCAAAAAGAGAAGGTGGAAATGAAATTTATAGGTAATTGAGAGAAATGAAATTATCTCAGAGAAATTCTGTGGCTCACACTTGTTTAAGTGTCCTTGCTAACCTCCTCAAGCCCCACCTTTGTGAGCGTGTGGAAATTCTGGCCAGGCTGCAATGCGTCTAGCTCTGAGTTCAGCCGCTCCTCCATTACTTGTCTGAGGGTGATGAGTGAAGACTTGATGGATTCTTTGGAATCATAGATTTGTAGTAAACTTTTTGCAAGGAGCTCTGGGCACCCTCTGAAGTATAGTCAATTGCTGGAGCATACAGAACAGGGGTCCCTGAAGGGTCCCAATGAAAGAGCTGGGGTCCTTTCCATTCAGCTCCTCCAAATAACAGTGCTACCCCAGAGAGATGAGACATGGCACCTGGCTGTGCATCTTCCTCTCCAAGCTGCTGAGCCAGCTGGGCACATGCTGGGTCACACTCTCCACCATCATTGTTCCACTATAGGTGAACCAATGGTTCCACGTCTCCACTCTGCCTTTATCAATTAAAGTCTTAGCATCTGCAGTTAGCCCACTCATGGCACAACGTACATGGTCATCAGTCTCCACAATTTGCTCAGTGTTGCTGGGCTCCATGTTGGGGAGGGAATTCTCTTCTGCTTCCCTCATCAGCCTCTGAGGTCTGGATCCCAGTGGCTGGAGAACCACGCTTGATTGCCTCAATGGCACATTCCACTTGAAATAATCTTCCTTCAGGAGAAAAAGTATTCATACCCCTGTCATACTCAGACCAGGGAGAAATACGGTGATGGCAATAGGAGGTGGCAGTGGCTATGCAGGGACTCTTGGGACCAGCACAACTGTGCCAGCACCTGGCTCACCCCCCCCTGCCACCTCAAGTGACAGTCTTTATTGAATACTTGCTTCTACGGCAAAAGGTTTCAAGAGGGACATGCCACAGTTGTTATTCCAGGTTGAGAACAAACTCAGTATTTTGATATTCCCTGTTAATGAAAACGCACAGAGCTATGGGAATGTGCCCCCATGTATCTCACATTTCAGGGAGAATGACTGAGTAAGGAACCCAGCTGCCCGGCTCTGAAATTGGTCACTGTGGCAACAGGCCACACTTCCACAGGGAGGGAGCATGACAGCGGTGCTGAGGCAGGCCCATCCCGGAGACACAGGGCTCTTCTGACAGCCAAATTTAAATCCTCATCAGCCCTACCAAACCTTTCATTGCCTGTGAGGCAGGTGAGGATCCCTTTGCCCAACTTCTATCACTTCCTTTTACTTAGAGTCAGGCTTGCATCACAGCTTCTTGTACTTTCTCTCCTAATAAAATCCTTGCACATTTAATCCCACCTTGGCATGGGATTAAAGATATCTTAGAAGAAATATAGGTATACTTACACACTCACATCTATAGACACTTACACATGTATCTCTTTATATACAGGGTGTCCCTAAAGTGTGTGTACAATTTAAAATAGACAAGTTGTATGTACTCGTGTGTATGAGGTCAGACAATTAAGTTTGCAAACTCATACTAGGAAAGGGCTGCGTACCTCATTGCTGATATCACTATGGTCACCTTTGAAGTATTCCTCTTGGGAAGCTGTGCACCAATGCTAGCACCTAGTCCACCCTTCAAAGAAATTTTGGAACTCTTTTTATGGAATGGCCATTAGAGCTCCTGTGGTACAATTAAGTTCTCAAACTCATCCTAGAAGAAGTTCCTCCATAGTTCCAGGCAGCAAGGAGGAGACGGGTTTTTGGCATCTGTGGTCTCTTCTTTTTTCCCTTCCTATGTCACTCTTGATTTTGTCTCTGCTGTCCTTTTCTCATTCTGTAGCTATTAGAGTTCTTAATTGCAAGAAAACAGAAATTGATTCTGCAGCACCTGAGCAAAAGAATACCTGTGGGAAAGACATCAGGAGCTCACAATCCACAGGGGGGTTGAAGGATCAGTTTGGGGGGACCTCCAGTGCCGTGCTGCAGGAACTAAACAAAGCAAGGGTCTTTCGCTGAGAGTGAACCTCCCAGGGTTCCTTGCTTTACTTCTCTTTCCCAAGATTCAAATCCTGGGAGAGAGACACCCATGGAGGTGCCCCTGAGACCCCCAGAATTTCACTCCTACCAACATGGAACCCAAAGGACAGAAGTAATTTCCCCAAACACTGGGGAGATTTGAGAAGGGGAAAAATGAATGTTGTGCCACAAAATATAATAAAAATAATAATCAATCTCCAGCACACACCTTTTTATACATGCACGTTGTCCTCGAGTTTGTAGACGTTCAGGGACCAGCCACAACTGTTGAGTGATAGATTAATTATCATCCAAGTGAAAGAAAGTTTCCTGATTGGTAAATCATAGGTACAGCCTTAAGTTTCATTTCCATCCGAGAGCTTGGGGCGCTGTCTGACTGTCCAAAAATGAAATGTCCCTGCAAGCACAGCAGCAGCTTCCATCAATCCTTTTTTAAAGGTTCCTCACTCACCATCTAGGGCTTTTCTACGGAACGTGCTGGCTCTCTGGGCAGGTTTTATTGTCTTTAGGGTTTGGGGGAGTTTTTTTAGCTGATTCCCAAATGTGATAGCACAATGTTCTCAACAAATTAAAACCTGAGAAGCCCTCAAAAAAAAAAAAAGTTAACAATAATAATCTCGGCCATTTCACTCTCTCCCTCCCCGAATCCACATCCACCTTCTTTCCTTAATAGAAATGTTTTGTTGTTTTGTTTTATTTCACTAAATGACCCCAACATTACCTTCTGTCTTTGAGAATACCTTTCTCCATCTAATTCTTACTTTAAAGGAATTCACGTGGAGCCATATGTGTGTGAAAAGAACTTGCTTTCACTGAGGGAAGAGAAAAAGCACATTCTATACAAATGAAATTTGGATTTATGGAAACAAACTCCAAAAGACAAGTGTCAGGTTGAGACTTGGGTAATACACCAGTGTTGTTTTTCCAGGTAAAGATGGCCTTGCAACAGGAAGGATTTGACCGAAAAAAGAGAGGGTACAGAGACATCAATGAGATTGACATCAACATGAACGATCCTCTTTTCACGAAGCAGTGGTACCTGGTGAGTATCTCTGCCCTCTTTCTGTTAATAACACTTCCTGTGTTGAGACGTAGGATAAATGAAGTATGTCTATTTCCTTGTTATCCAGTGGGAGGTTACCCAGCATCTGGCTCACTGAACCTCTCTGTCCCCTTCAATACACATTGTTTTTCTGTCACCACCAGTGCATGTGCTTCCCTGATCCGCTTTCTTTGGGGACTACTAATAGCCATGGTCTCCTAGGGTCAACACTGCTACCAACAACTGATCAAATCCTCCTAGACTGAAAAAGCACACCAGTGTATGGGTGAAAACTTGCAAACATACACAAAAGTCAAATTAAAGTTCTGGGGGGAGTAATCCAAGGCTCTCAACAAGCAGAGTAATGGGAGAGCACAGTGAAGTTACAGGCATAAAAGAAATAATCTCGAGACTTTGCAAGGGGCAAGCAAAGAGCTGAGAGACCAAAGTTGCAAAAATAGCATCTGTCACTACTTCTTAAAATAATGGCAGGAAATCAATCCTATGGGGCTTCGCTGACATGGGTTTTGACTGACACAGGTTTCGAGGCACTGAGACCCAGTCTGTCTGGGGATGGGAGTATTTCTGGCTCACCTATAGTCAACCATAATCCACTTGGTGGGTCAAGCTGTGTTCAAAAGCGAAGCAGTGACTCTGTAGGGCATATTGAGAGAAAGAGAGCAATTAATGTGTAAATATGAATGAAACTTTATTTTCTTTGAGATTAAAAGGTGATGAACAAGAGAGAGAACCAATGTACAGCCCTGTAGATGGCTACCTTGCAGGAAGAATACGTCACAGTTTCCCTCCTGGGCAAGGAGGGAAAGTATATAACTTACGCTTTGGGACATGGAAGTCTGGAAATCTTATCTGGGTAAATGAATGATCTTGTGTGTTAGCCAGGATAGACTAGGTTTGTTACGGTAACAAACGATGCCCATGTCCCAAGACTTGACAAAATCAAAGCCTGTTTCTTCCTCTTGTTACATGACCAAAGCTTCATAACCCTCAGGGACTCAGGCTGACCAAGCTCCATCTGGGCTCCACACTGATGCAAGGAAAAGGGACCAATTGTGCACTGGCTCTTAAAGGCTCTGCTTGGATGTAACAAATGGCGCAGGAGATCTCATGCCATTGGCCCAAACCAGTCATGAGGCCATTCTAACGTCAGAAGGGGCAGAAAGGTGTAGTCTTACCATGTGCCCAGAAGAAGGAAGGCAGAAATCTTTGTAAAACACTCTGTGGCATTCACATAATGTGTTATCAGTAACATAACAGCCACTGATCACAGGTGTTTTGACAAGTTCTTTACTATTATTTTACAATCCATGTTGGAGAAAATCTGCACGGGACAAAGATAAATGAAAAGAGGAGAGTGAACATATTAATTTGGAATTTTTCTACATGTTCCTTTCTTTGTTGAGTTTTTTTTTTTTTTTTTCTGGAGGTGGGGGAGGGACAAGCAGGTTTTACCTTTCTGCATTAGGAACATGCATCTTTAATTTAGGTTCAACAAATAGTTTTGGGTAAAACTTTGTGTGGTGGTACTAAAATTACAAAAATAACTAGGACATGCTCCCTCCTGCAAAGGATGTTATTTGGTGAGAAAATTATATTTGAATAAGAATAATCCAAGATAATACAGGCCACGTTCAAAATGTGGGGTATAAATAAAGAGCCATGCAAGTGAGCATTTAATTGTAAATCAGGAAAGGTTTCTTCCAATAGCAGCTCTAAGGCTTTTTTTATAGAAAGAGCTTAAAGATAGCAATCTAGTTATAAAAGATAGGGGGGTTACATATTTACATAAAATGTCAATTGTTTACATCAAAAACTGGATAAAAAAGGCTGTAAGAGGTGGGTGGTCAGAGGGACAGACACCCAAAAGTACTATTTCAGGGACAATATGGCCTTGAGTTGGCCCTGGACCATCAGGTGACTTGAAAAGCTATCAAGAAATATTTACATGGGTACTTTACAACACACAAGTGTTAAGATTCTCTGCTTTGCAATTCCCATACCAGATCAATACCGGGCAAGCTGATGGCACTCCTGGCCTTGATTTGAATGTGGCTGAAGCATGGGAGCTGGGATACACAGGGAAAGGTGTTACCATCGGAATTATGGATGATGGTGAGTATTTCAAAGGTTTTACATCATTTGGAAGGAAGTGTGTCTTTGCACGCCTTTGGAATAGAAAAGATTTGTTGTGTTGAAGATGCTAATCAGACACAGAGTAACCAGATAAATACTAGTTCTGTTAACACAGACTCTGTGACCAAATCTTCAGCCTTCTCCAAATGAATGGGACTCAAACTTGAGGCTGTCATTAATAAAATATTTGTTGAATTAATAAATAAAAAGCTAAATAAACCAAACAAATGAAAGTTGCCTGTCACTCAACTGTAATATCGTATTAGGTCACCACCTACTCCTTACCTTAAAACGTCTTCTAAACCTGTTTATATTTATCATCCATTTCTAGACTCACACTGTCCACAGCAGTACCCACTAGTCATATAGGGCTATTTACATTTAAATTTTAATTAATCAAAGCTACATAAAATTAAACTCCACTTTGTCCATCACACTTAGCTGCATTTTGACAGTCACACAGGGCTAGCAGCTGCTCAAACTCAATCCAATTCAATTTCCATCATCCCAGAAAGTTCTATTAGACAGTGAGACTCCAGATTCCTAATACAGCCTTTTAGTCACAAGATTGGGATTTGGGGAAATTTGACTTTATCTCTACTTTCAGAATGAACCTTTGTAAAGAAACCTTTGATAAATTTTTGTTACAGACAACCCCTACATGTCACTCTTTCCTGCATAACCTGCCAGACAAAGAGTTAGCAGAGCTATACCTGTGACATGAAAACTAATAGGTTTGAAGAATTGGCGTTTTCCCAGCTACACACGTCCCTGGCTCTAGCAAGAGCCTAGAAAATCACTGCCTTGTAGTCATTTCACTGGGGACATGTTGCTGCCCTTCTTTACCTACCTGGGTCCCCCAGCAAAGAGCTCTGCTTATGTACATGTCACCGGTCCAATTGCACACAAAGGCTATACAGAGATGAAACAGTAGAGCCTTTTCCTTCTGAAGATCCAAAAAAACACTATATTCTCTAAAGCAAGCCTTTGATGTAGAATGGGTGGGGAAAACAAGAGGAGCCGGCCTGCTTAATACCTGTGTTGTCTTCCTGGAGGCTCATTAAATACCAGCGGAGAAACAATGCCTCCTATTTTCTGATGTATGAGATTGTTTTATAGTGAATGCAAAAGCAGTCTCCAGTGGTGGAGGGCTTCCACAGGAAGAGCGGAGAGCTGCCAGTGGGTGTGCTCAGACCTCAGGAGTCCGGGTGTGTTTCTTCTTCCTGGTGCTTTGGCTTAGAAACTCTTCCAAAGGGGCTGAGGACAGCTCCTTCAGGAAAAAGATGTGTCAGAGTTTGGGGAAACCTACATAGGATGCCTTGTGTGACCATGTCTAACAACATGTCTACTGAGTATGCCCTGCCAGGGGTCCAAGAAGCCACCCCGAAAGTGGCTCTGCAGAGACAACGCCTGCACATTGCTCTCCCAGGGCCTCCAACGGTGCGGGAGATGCCTGTTTGGGGACTTCTTTACTGTAGCCCCCTTGACTGACCCTTAACTCATCTCTTCCAAAGACAGCATGGCTCCCGATTCTGTCCCACACGAGGCCAAGCCCTGTAGAAAGTCCAAGCAGAATTTCTTGTTTGCTCTTACTTTGTCAACTGTTTAGTGGCCTCTGGGCTCCCAAAGAAAGTAAACTGTCCCCTAATTATAATTCCTGGCTGCTTCTTTGTTGGGTCACTTATTACAGCAGAATGAACCACCCCAAAATTGAGGGGCGTTACAGAAACAATCGTGTTATTATCTACGCAGTTCTTTGGGTTGATGGGGCTCTGCTAGACAGTTCTTCTGTGTGTCTCACTGGGGTGTCTCATGCAGCAAGAGTCGGGAGTCACAGGGCCACAGTCAACTGCAGGCTTAAATGGTACTCCAACATGGCTCAGCCTCCCTCCTTTCTGAGTAGACATGGGGCCCCTGCTCCCATGTCTTTCTGCTTTCCCCAAGAAGGCAGCTGGATTTCTTTCTTTTTCTTTTTTTTTTTTTTACAGAGACAGATTCTCACTTTGTTCCTCTTGGTAGAGTGCTGTGGCATCACAACTCACAGCAACCTCCAGTTCTTGGGCTTAGGCAATTCTTTTGCCTCAGCCTCCCGAGTAGCTGGGAGTACAGGTGCCTGCCACAACACCTGGGTATTTTTTCATTGCATTTTGGCTGGGGCCAGGTTCAAACCCACCACCCTCAGTATATGGGGTGGCGCCCTACTCACTGAGCCACAGGCGCCGCCCAGCAGCTGGATTTCTTGTGGTTCAGAACTTGCAAGAGCAGCCTTTCCCAGCGAGAAGCAGAAGCTGCCAGTCCTCCTACAGGCTGGATCTGGAACGGACAGGTATCGCTCTGCTGCTTCTGTTGGAAATGGTTATAGCACCAGTCCAATACCAGGTGAGGGACATAGACTCTGCCTCCCGGGTGGAGAAAGCCAAAGAATTTGTGGCCATTTTTAATTTGTCACATGCTATGCAGTATGGTAACTGAAGAAGAGAGTGGCAGCCAAGCCATCCTCTAAGCCCACTGTCTAACAGCAAAATGAGCACGGCTGGCACAAGAGGGAGGAGCAGACGAGATGCTCTGCAGCCTCTCACCACGTGATGGGCGTCTCTGCCCTGACACTGGAGCTGGGAAGACGGCAATGCCAGTGCTGCACAGCCTCTCCTAACCACCTGCCTGAATTAATGGTAGGAAATCATGTCCTAGATACTGTTCCAGCAAGATATTCCAGAATAAGTTTAAAGACAGATACAGATGCCAACCCCAATACCTAAGGGCAAAAATAATATAATACTTTGCAAACATTGGAAGGCTCAGTCTGCAGACAGCCTGGTTTAACAGCCATCTGCCCCCCTCTGATCACTCAACTCAAACTCAGCCAGCCCTTCTCTGCTAGATCCAGTGACTCTACGGATGCTCAGGAAATGTCTGCTGCCTTCACCTAGGTGCAACACAATGTCACTTCTGCACACTACACATCACCTGGAGAGTGCTTCCCTGGTTACCTATTGCCCAGAGGAGCAGAAAGCACTTCCTAAGGGTCTGCTGGAACATTCCAGGCATGCAGATAGCATCAAGGACTCCACATATTGAGGACAACTTCATCCTTTTTATTGTAAAGGAACTGTTTAGTGTTGGGAACTTGACCTGGAAAATGGAATGTGACCATAACAAGACACAGGAGTGGACAAGAGTCACCCAAGCTGGACATAATTCAAGGCTGGCTGTCAAGGGCAACAGTAAACTGTGTCAGGGATGACGGAGCCCTGCTTCCAGTATGAGCAAGTTTAACCTATATTCACAATGGATGTCAAGGCAACACACAATGATAGGAATTCATGACACTGCATGTGGGCTTCTTACATGGCGTCTGGCTTCCTCCGGAGCAAGCACCCAGAGGAAACAGGTGGAAGATATCTTGCTTTGCTGCCCCACCTTGGGAACCATACAAGGGTGTCCCCTACATCCTAAGCACATACAGATTGAAGAGGAGGCAATGGCCCCACCTGTCAATGGGGAGCAGGATGCCATCACATCACAGCAGACCATGTGGGATAGGAGATTATTGTGCCGCTGTCTTTGGAAACGCATTCGATTCATGGGGGGCCCACTCCTCATTAACTCAATAAATACATACAATTTAATTTCAATGTAACATTGTGAAACCCAGTAGATTTTTTTTTTTTTTTTTGAGACAGAGTCTCACTTTGTTGCCCTGAGTAGAGTGCTGTGGTGTCATAGCTCACAGCAACCTCAAACTCTTGGGCTCAAGCCATCCTCTTGCTTCAGCATTCCTAGTAGCTGGGACTACAGGCGTCCACTACAACGCTCAACTATTTTTAAAGACAGAGTCTTGCTCTTGCTCAGGCTGGTCTCAAACTCCTGAACTCAGGCAATCCACCTGCCTCAGCCTCCCAGAGCTAAGTAGATTTTTTTCTTAATGTTTCTGTTCTTCTGCAATAGCCACATTACTTGTGGGTGGTAGTAAAATGAGGATGATGAGACATTTTAATATATCAAGTGTTTAAGTTAAAGACTGTTGAAAAATTATCTCTAATCTCAAAACCTGCTTTGCCGGATAAATAATAGCCCCATTTCAAATATGCAAAAACCAATACTCAGAAGATGATGTCACTTGGCCAAAACCACAAAAACAGTGCAGTGTCTACCTCTGAAATGGGACTGGCTCTGCTGATCTCAAAGCCTACACTCACCCCCCATTCTACCCCACAGCCCAAAGTGACCATGTTAGAGTCCACAACAAGAGTCAACAACCTCTAAATATTATCAGTCTTGACGCCGTTGACCCCTCTTCTCCTGCACATCTTGGGAAGGAGTGCTAGAGGAGGCAGCCATAGTGGCAACAGTTGCTATACTTGTCAAAACCCTGGCAGAGAAATCTAACGCATATCCTGTAGTCAGTGCTCCCGGTCCAGATATTATTTGAAACACCAGAAAAAATTAAAAAAAAAAAAAACGGAAAATTTCTTTTCAAAAATACTCATTCTAGTACAAGCTAGTCTTTGCCAGGCAAGCTGAACAGCAGCACGGCCTCAATAGACATACAGTGAAGATGCTGCTATGGCAGATTTGATGACACTTCTGGCTTTTAAGGACTGCATTCCAATATAGTCATTAACTGCAGCAGCCTCTGGGCTCAGCACACCACACGCATTAATTAGCTTCTTTAGTCTCTCCCTTGTTGTCGGCTGAGTTGGCCAAGAAGAAGGCAAGCAGAGACGCCCAGCAACTTGGCTGTAGTCCTGCAGCCAGTTATTGGAGTGGTTAGGGTTCAAACTCCAGAAACCTACTCTCCTGACCATTATGCTAGGTGGTGTCAAGAGCCTGCCCTGTTTCTTGGAGGGCTCGGATGTAACAGCTGCAAGTCACATGGCTCTGCAGACCCAGATGAGAGCTTTTCAATTGCCCTTGAAGTTCCAGCGTACTTTCTAACCTTGGGACGACTATCAGGCAACAAAACAGACCCACATCTGGGAGAAGGCACAGGACTCCAGATAAGAGATCTGAAGCCTGGGGCTTCCTGGGAAGCCACGTTCAGGAGAGACGAGCGTCTGCTCCCAGCCAGGAGCCTCTCTGGGAACCATCTGCCCTCCACCCGATGGCTTTTCTCGCCAGGTTGTGTTTTCCTATTATTCCCATATCAGAGTGTGTTCTCCTAATCCACCGCTGTCCTGTTAAATCCACTGTGCCCTGTTAAATAATAATCACGTTCCTCCCCAGAGCCAGTTTCATTTCAGAAGAAATGCCAGTTGATGCATTAAAAGTGTCAGGATCTCTACAAATCTCTTTAGACCGCTGCTCTGAAGAGTCATCCATCTTGCAGCTGCTAAGCCCTTTCGTCCTGACATTTATGTCATAAGTGTTACCCTTGGGCCCCCAAGTCTAATTGGCTTCACTCCTCTCCAGTGTGTCTAGGGGCACTGTCCCTCCACATGGGCGTGCAGCACACGGCACCTTCCCGCGGGAAAGGAAATGCAAGGCTGAGGCTCCGAGAGCAGGCACTCAGCCCTAGCGCCAGCCCCATGTGGAGGGCACTTTCCTGAACAGCTTTCCTGAGGACATAGTGGCAGATATTAACCTTTGGCTCCTGTGTTGTGTTTTCACAGGGATTGACTATCTCCACCCAGACCTGGCCTCCAACTATGTAAGTACAAGCTGACTTTGGTGGGGAGACAGTGTCTTGGTGTCCTGGGTTATAGAAACACAGGCGGGTATAAATGTATGCGAGTGCGCAGGAACACACACACACAGAGAAAGCTGCGTGCGGGCACACACCAGAGCTGCCTGTCATGGCAGAGCCCCAGCTCAGGCCAGAGGCCAAGGGACAAGGTGTGCGGCCTGGTGGTGAGCAAAGACCGTGGTCTTAGGAGAAAAACAAAACCTGAAGTGTGACTGAGCAGAGAGGCAAGAAATAAGGAGCGGGAGCGGCGAATGAGAGACTTGGCAAGGTTTAAATCAACTCCAGCTGATGACACTGAATGAAACGGTGGAAATGAGCCGTTTGGGTTCTTGCTGGACAAAACCAAAGGCAAAAAAGCCAAAACCTGCAGCAACTCGCACCACCACAGCAGCTTTAGGGAGTGAGGATGTTATCTTCTTAAATATTTTTGTTTTTGTTTTTGACATTGAGCATTTAGTAACCCTTGACAAACAGGAAATGTTAACCAAGAATCACAGTAAGCCCTGCTGGGCTGGACCCACACACTGTAATTTTTGATTCAGCAAGCCACACGCGGCTTTCCTGATGAAACCCACACGCCCTTTAAATAGAATCAATCGCTTTATTTTAACCCGAGAAAGTACAATATTCAGGTACTGGAGTGTTCACTTAAAATCATCCCAACCAGCTACATTTCTGTAACCTCCAGATCTGTATTTAAAAAAAAAAAAAAAAAAAAAGCTATCTTAAGTAATTAAAGAGACTTATATTTAGGAGAACAAGAGCCTGTATAGGAGAAAGGAAGGCTAATCAGCAAAAGTGTTTGGGGCTCAACATTCTGGGGCATTTGCCCCAGAGGTGTGTGTTTCTCCACTGCACAAGGCAAGTGAAGATTTTCCATGTGTTCCATGCACTGGACATCCAAGAGGGCCCTAAATGGGTCACATGAACCAAGCAGGGCACAAACTGTGCAGAGCATCCATTTTAATAACCCTCATTAAAAAATGTTAAATGAATCATTGCCACAGTCCAGCCAAGATGGCCCCAGAGGGAAATGACAGAATTAAATTAAATCTTCCCCATGAAGATAATCCACGCCTGTAGAGAGCACATTCGCAAGAAGTCTGGGCAGCAGCTAAGGAAACAGCACTCCGGGCTGCACACATGTGCCTGCAGCTGCCTGCGGTCGGGTCCCTCGCCACCTTCCCGGAGCTGCCCTGACACTCTCCTCATCAGCCTCTTGGTGACCTTGGCAGACGGCTCCCAGGCCTCCCCGCTTTCCCTGCGTCCCCCTTAACTGCAGGGCCCAGCAGATGTCTGGGATAGGGAGACCAGGAAGCACGTGCGCTGCATTTTCTCCAAGGCTCTGAAGTATTTGGGGACCTTTCCTTACCCTGATGTGACAGGGGTGGCAGTTTGGCCTCAGAGGGCTGTCCCCACATCCCAAAACCCCATGTGCAGGCACTGCCGGTCTCCACCGTCTCCTCCCTCTCCAGCACCCAGCCCCTCCATCTACATCATTCATCTTGCCACTTGGAGACTTCAAGGTGGGTAACACCATCGGGCTGGCAAGCTTTGGGCACTTGGCCTCCCTCCTGCAAAATCCCAGGCCTGCTACAGTCACTGACTTGGGCATCCTCCCAGCCTAGCCAGGCGTTTCCTGGCAGGCTGCTCCCAGTACCAGCTGCCAGATTCAAAAGAGATAGTCATTCACATGGGGAAAAGACCCTCCAGGCCCTGCTGAGCCACAGGGACAAGGCCAGGGCACAGGGTGGACAGAGTGATTCATCTGCCCAAAATCCTTGTCCAAAATTAGAAACCGAGATGCACCAGCTGCCCTCCAGTTTGCAACGCCAAGGAGTGCCTGAGGAACTCTGCCTCTGTGAGCGTGGGGTCTTTATTCTTTCTTTTCCAAAAACATTTTTTTTAACTAAAAATTAAATGGACGCTCTTAGTTGAAATTTTGGAAAAGCATAAAACAGACTAGAAATTAACTATAATGCCACCATTCTTAATATTTTGACATATTTTTGGCCTTTCATTGCTCTGTGTGTGTTTTTAACAAAATTTGGCTCTTGTATATTCTCTCCTTTCCCTGGAGAGGCTCTGAACATTTTTATATTACTAAGCTTTCGGCACAACATAATTTTAAGGGCTATAGCTCATGGCATAATTAATTTAAACATTCTGATCCCCAGCTGGGTGTTTCCCAAGAGAGTCCCACTCTAAGAGGGAAGTGGCAAATAGTGGCCTGAGTGGATTCCAAGCCACAACCTGCTAAAGAGAGCAGAAAGAACGGCACAAGTTTATTCTGGAAAAAAAAAAAGAAAACTTGAGTAGGTTTTCAAATATCTCAAATTCTCCTTGTGTGATGAGTCATTCCACTTATAAAGTGATTTCAAGAAAATCCCCACCAGTGGGTGGCAACTACAGAAGGAAGATTTCAATGCAGTCAAAGGAAGAACTGTCCAGGGATGAAAGTTAATCAATATATGAAAGTAATGAGTTCTCCATATCTGAAAATGTTCAAGGATGGCCATGTGCCAGGGATGCTGTCAAAGAAATCACAAGTCTACACTTAACTTAAACCAAATGACAATTAAGAATTGTGATGTCTGGACTCACACCTATAATCCTGGTACTACGGGAGGCCAAGGGAGATGGATCCCTTGAGCACAGGAGGTCTAGAACAGCCTGAGCAAGAGAGAGACCTCGTCTCTACTAAAAATAAAAAATCTAGCCAGGTGTCATGGTGGGTGTCTGTAGTCCCAGCTACTCAGAAGGCTGAGGCAAGAGGATCACATGCACTGTACCCAGGGTGACAGAGTGAGACTCTCTCTTGAAAAAATTAATACATGTTGTTAAAAAGTTGCAATTTCTGTACAAAACTTCATGTCTTACTAACAAGGTCTCAGGCTTCAACATCCACCAAACACTTGGAACCTCACAAAGAAATTTTATACAGAGGGTGTCAAAAAAAAAAAAAAAGTATACATGTTTTAAGAAAGGAAAAAAACTATATAAAATTGTAATACTAAATAACTCAATATACACTGACATTTGTTATATTGTATATGGTAGCTCTTATAATTGCAGAAGTAAAATATGACTTGAGTATTATAATTTTAATACAGTCCCTTTCCTTTCTTAAAATGTCTAAACTTTATTTGGCACCCTCTACATTTACACATGAAAATTTTCTCCCACTTTGGTATGGATGAGGAAAACAGACATCCAAATATCTCATCCTTAAAACCTCAGCAGATAGCCCAAAGCACTGGTTTTTACCATCCATGCTGTCTCTCTCACTCTGTGTAGAGTTGAGAGTGACAACTTTGGAGCTACTAACCACATTTATCTTCTTTATTTTTAATTAAAAATTTTACACTCTCATTAACAGAATGAGGCTAGCAAATAGAGGAGACCTGCCCAGGAGAGCAATGAAATCAACGGATAGTGAGAGGCTGGGAAATGGTTTGAGCCCAGGGTTATTAGGCGGCTTCACACCTTGTTAAGTGACTTAATGGCTCAGATGTTATGAGCTAGCCTGGTGCCCTTTTAGAAAGAGGTACTTTGGGGAGGTCTTTGTTTGGGTTTCCCCAGAAGCAGATGAGGGTCTGAGTTCAAGTAGTTCCTTTGGGAGGTGATTCCAGGAAACAGGGGGAGAGGAGGGCAGAGTGAAACAGGAAAGGGAAGGCAGTCGATACACAGGGTATTACCAAAAATGTCAGCACAGCGGGTGGCTGGAGCTTACTCCCCCTGGGGAACTCGGGGAGACCATCTAGAATCTGTGTGCCAGAGTTACCCCACTTGGGATGGGATACCCAGAGGCTCCATCGGTCATTGGTCGAGGGCTGGGCGGCAACGTTACCATGGCACCACTTCCTACCTCCCAACAGCCGAGGGGAAAGCCCTTGGCAGAGGGCCGGGATCCCCAGAGACCTGAGGGGCAGGCCACAGGGGATACAGCAACATCTGCCCCAGAGAGGATACCTTGGAAATGTATTAAGGTTAAAATAAAGGAAGATATTGTGTGTTAAAAAGAAAAAAAACTTTGTTACTGATTTATTTTCACTGAGTATTAAAAACATCCAAGGCTCATCAGAAAATTTCTTCATAATCAAACCAAGCAAAATGTTTCCCAAAGCAGAATTATTTTCAAATCTTGGTTATTCTGTACATTAAAAGAGAGAGGGATCAGAGTGTGCTGGTAGTCCAGTGTTCTTTCCATTACATACTGAGAAAATACTTTGAAAACTGCAAACCAGTATATAAATGTAAGTTTTTAATGTTAATTTAATTCAACAAATCTGTTGAGTATTAAGGTCAAAGGATAACAATGGCTACTTGTATTATTACTATATTGCTCTGTGATTGAATTTAATTGAAGGGATTCTGTCCCACTGATAAAGGCTTTCTATTCCAAATAATTAAAATTCTCCTTTTTCCACCCTAATAATTATCGCATGAAATGAGTATTGGCCAGGAGACTGTTTTAGACCAAGTTAAGATCAGTGCCTCCTTCACCCATCTGCTCTATGCAAACTGGAGATTTTCTCTAACCCCGTGGTTCTCAACCTTCCTAATGCTGCAACCCTTTAATACTGTTCCTCATGTTGTGGTGACCCCCAACCATAAAATTATTTTCATTGCTGCTTCATAACTGCAATTTTGCTACTGTTATGAATCATAATGTAAATATCTGATATGCAGGATGTATTTAGGTGATCCCTGTGAAAAGGGGTCAACCCACAGGTTGAGAACCGCTGCTCTAACCCAACACAACCACTGTGTACTAAGCCTGTTATGTGCAAATGCCAGGGGGAGCAAGACAAATGGGACACAGGCATTCTTAGAGAAACTACAGGTCAGGAGGGACACGGGTGTGTGACAGGTGACTGTCAGGGAAGGAGGAAGATGTTGGCCTTCCAGTCCAGTGGGGTTTCGGGCTTGTGCTTGTGTTCACAGGGGCCGTGTAGGTCCATAGAATAGAGGGAGACTTCCTCCAGACCATGTGCAGAGTGACTTAGGTGGCAGCTTTCAGAGTGTGGGGTGGGAGGAGGAGAGCATCTCGTGCTTTGCCAAAGCTCCAGAGGTGAAGAAAGGGCTGGTGGATCTGTATAAGCCCAGCAAGGGTTGAGGTTTTCCCAGAGGCAGACTCTGACACAGGGATTTGAAGACAAATAGTTCATTTGGGAGGTGATCCCAGAATCACCAGCCATGCGGAGAGAAAGTGAGACCTGACAGGGATGGCATTACCCCCCAGGGCGACGGGAGCTTAATCCCACTGGGGACCTCTGGGAAGCTGTGTAGACAGCTTCTTCCAAATTCTGTCAAACGCTGGTTGAGGGCTGCTACCCAGGAGCAGAGGTGAGGTGGAGAAACAGGAATTCCTTCCAGGTTTTCTGGTCCCTACAGACACGCAGACGCCTGCAGAGGGCGTCTTCAGGCACAGAGTGGCATGTGCTGACAGTTGGAAAGTGGCCAGTGTGCAAGGGTAGAGTTCTGAGGGTGTGACAGTAGTGGAAACTGAGTCAGCCCTGGGTGTGACTTCAGGCTTCCACCTCATTCTTGTGCCACCTTCAACAAGCAGATCAAACCTCTTTGAACTTTAATTTCCATACTTGTGAAGTGAGCAGAATGAATGCCTTGCAGGGTTTGTTGTGAGGTATCACCAGGATAACAGTATATGGGACCCAGCACATCCCCGAGGCTCAGCAAACATTCATTTCCTTCTCAAAAGAGAGGCAATTACACCTCTGCACAAGTTCGGGTTGTTCTGATGCAGAAACGGGGGTGTGGCTCAAGGAACAGGTGCAATTGTTCACTGTGCTTCCCAGTGCGCTCAGAGTTATCAAATGACAGGAAAAGGACATCCAATCAGTAAGAATAAGGTTGTGAGGCTCACAAAGTTAAGGGCAAAAAGCAGAGAATACCAAATTAAATCTCACAGGCTTCAAAAAATAACATCCCAGCAAAGAAAAGACAAAAGGCAAGAGAAAACATGTTCTCATGGCCGGGAGTGTAAGGAAGAAAGGCGCCCCAGAAGAAGCAGGGTTCCGACCCACATCCTCTGCTCTCTCCCGAACCTCTGAACTAAAAGAACCCTCCTGGAACATCATAAGGGAGGGTCAATCCCCTCCCTCAATCGCAGGAGGATCAATCAATATGCAGGAGGGTCAGTCGCCCTTCTGCATATTTCCCACCCCTTAATTCTAGCTTGGGCCTTGTAACTTGTCTAGAGCACTGGAATAATATGGAGCTATTTGTGCCAGTTTGGAAGTGAGGCCTTGTGTGTTCGCACACACCCCTACACTCTGCCATCACCATCAGGAGAGCAATCCCAGGCCAGCTCACTGCACCCCTGAGGAGGAGACGGGCGTGAGGGGAGGAGCTGCACCAGCTGCCACACCTGACGAGCCACCACCCAAGTCAGCCTTCAGAAGTGCAGGAAGCTGAGATGCCTTGCTGAGCCTCACCTAAATCAGCCAAGACCCCGCTGACCCACAGAAACCAGCCAGCCCAGCCGAGCCCAGCCTCCCAGCTGGACTGCAGACTCGTGAGCTAAATACACACTTATTGTTCTGTGCTGCTGACCTAGGATGGCTGCTTTTATGCAGCACCTGCTGCAGATCCCTGTGATAGACCCCATCCTCAATCCTCCCGGTGGACTTCACGCCCACCCCAGCCTGCAGGGAATGTAGATTCCTAGCCCTACCCTAGACCTGCCTAATCAAAATCTTCAGGGATAGGCCTCATAATGTGTATTTTTTAAAAAACATGCTCAGAGACTGATAATTAACCTGGTCATTAATTATGGCACTTCATTCACTTCTTCATCCAACATTTCATTCATTCGTTTATTGAACAAGGTAGTTCACCTATAATATATGGCTATATCACAGCTAGACAATAAGTTTTTGTAAGGAAGTGTGTACTTTGTTCATGTTTTGTGTCCCTTTTAACACTCAGCACAGTGTCAAACAAGCATTTACTAGATCTTTGTTAAATTGCATTGACTATTGATTCCTCAATACCCTTGCAAGTAATACCACGAACCAAATCATACAGTGACCCACTGTTGATGATGATCAGAAATTGAGGCACAGGGGACCCTCCATTCCCAGCTCTCCACCACCTCTTAGGCTGTGCCGCCACTGCATGGAACTAATGAAGCAACAGAGGGCCATGGAAGCTAATTGAAGTCCCACAGCCCCAGGCCTGGAGAGACTATGATTCAAGAGGTGGATAATCCACATGCAAACAACTACAAATTACTTCTTTTCTATAATGTCTAGAATCCTCAGGTTGGTGGAAATGCAGTTAGCTTCCCAGATGGGAGAAGGTAAATTACATTCTTTGGTTCACTTCAAAATCTGGAACAAGATTTATGGTCCAGTGTTACTATTTCACCAACAGAAGTTCTTGTGGGAGGAAAAAAGCTTGGACCTTTCCTTTTCCATTCTCATGAGGGGGCCTGACCAGTGTCTGTCTCTGAAGAGGGGACCTTGCTGAGCCTGGAGGAAATGTCCTGGGCTGGGCAGCAGTGTGCACAGCAAGCCCCAGGGGGCATGTGATCATCTTGATAAAAGAGTGACAGCTAGAGACAAGCAGCGCATCCTCAGCCCTGAATGACTCAGATGCTGTGGAGTCTTGATCACATACCTGGCTCCAGCCTTTTAGACACATTAATATTGCATATGAAATAACCTTTGTGTGTTATTGAAAGGAAGGGCTGGCATTTTATTTCTTTTTTTATTTATGCTCTTATTCTGGCAAATTATTTTATTTCAGATTAATATGAGGGTACAAACTATTAGGTTACACTGTTTGCATCTGTCAGGTAGAGCCCAAGTTGTAGCTGTGCCCCTTACCCAGGAGGTGGGCCATCTACCCCTACACGGTGCCCGTCAGGTGAGAGCCCATTACCCCCCTCCCCACACCCTTCCACTTAAATTTAATTGTGCTTTTCTATCCTGTGGCTATGTGGTTGTTCATCTGCTGGTTTCATATTAGTGTTGGGTACATTGGATCCTTGTGTTTTCATCCTTGTGATTCTTTCCTAAGGAGAATGTTCTCCAACTCCATCTCAGTAAATACAAAGGATATAAAGTCTCCATCTTTTTATGGCTGAGTAATATTCCATGGTACACATACACTGCAGGTTATTAGTCCATTCATGGGTTCTGGGCACTTCCAGGGCTGGCATTTTCAATGTGTTCATGCGTGCTGGCTGTGTCAGGAAGACAGCCTGGGGATAAGAATGCTTTTTAAACTATTTTGATGGATCATCATTCCATTCTCTATCATTTGACTCACCCCACATACTAGAGGAAACCACCCATTTTTTTTAAGAATACACTTTGGTATAAAAATAGACAAATGAAACCACCTCAACATTCACTACAGCCAAAAGCAAAGAAAAAAATCTGTCAATCGATTTTTTTAATTGTTTAACTGACTAGTTTTCATTCATTGAACCTAATCAACATTTAAGAAACATACTAAGTTCCCACTATGTGAAAAATGCTATACTGAGAGCCTGGATTGTAAAATGTGCCCCTGGGGAGTTCACATGTAAATATGTAAATACATTATAACATGCTCAGTGCTAGCCTGAAAATAAAACTCAGCCCATTTGGGAATGCAACAACAAGAAGAAGCAAGTCATCACTAAAAATTATAGAAGAAGGGATAATTATACTTTAAGAATGAGCAGCAGCTTACCATGTTGGGTAGGAACTCGTTTTCCTGGGTCAATACAGCATCTGAATTCATCTAGAAGCTTGATTAATATGACACTGGACAAATGGGTGACTGGATTTTCATTTGGAGATGAGAATCCTCTGAGTGGCATGACCCAAAAAAGTAGCCTAAACAAAAATAATTTCCTGACCCCAAATTCCCTAAAGGTCTTCGATAGATTCTCATCTCTTTGATGAAATTTAAGTGACTTAAAGACCAGGATAATGTCTTCCAAATCTTTTGCTGATGAGATGATCAATCGGAGGCCTCTTTCCCCAAAGAGATAATTAACAGAGGCTTTTTAAATAAATAAATGACTAAATTATGGATGGATGGAGGGAGGGAGGGAGGGAGAGCGGGAAATATGCTAATGAGACTTGGGGTTTCATTCTGTTTATTACCAAACAAACCTGTTCAGGAAAAATGTAGCAATGTTCATATTACATGATAAGCCACAAGAAAATCATTTGTGCGAATATAAATAACATTTGAAAGGTCATTCTTCTCCACTGCCTTACTTTCTTTCTTAGTCCTCACTGTCAGTATGTACTCACTAAATTCCCAAGCTGTAAAATATTTCATTAGCTTTCTTCTTCAGGTTTTTACCTCAGAGAACCATAAACCCTTCCATGACCAGGCTTTGCTTGAAGTGGACCTTACAAATTAGAATAGGACCTCCATAGCTGACCACCTCCCCACACTGACCACTCCTAAGATGACCACCCTATGTATGTATCAGGCCTGGGTCCTCATGTCGACCACCTCCATATGTTGACCAGTTTGTTACAGCCCCTTGAGCGGTCAACTCACAGAGGTTCTATTGTAATTTATTTCCCAGTAACTCCCTGCTGTAGCTGTGATGAAAAACACATTCATTTTTACTTTTTCCCTTCCTCATGAGCCAGTTTCCCAATTGCACATCCTGAACGCCACAATTTTGATGTCTGAGATGGGCCTACCCAGAGTCCACCTGCAGGGAAAGTAACAGGGTGAAGCCACAGCAGAGTGGACACCACCTGCAGTGCGTACTTGTGTCTTGTGGCCAGGCACAGAGCCCAGCCCACATGGGGATGTTGCCTGAGCAAAGGTGGGTCTGATGGAGACCAGAGGCCTCATCCATCATGCAGAGCCAGCTTTCTTAAGCAGCAACAAAGACAAAAAAGCAATGCCCAGATCTCAACAAGGAAGGCTCATACAATGAGCCACATAGTTTTATAGTTTTCTGTCATATGATATCTTTTTGGAGTTTGTGCTGAAATCATGAGGACCTCAACTTTCATTTCAATGAGATCCCATTATCTTATTTAAAATCTCTTGATCATTTTTCCTCGTAGATAGAACTTTTATGGTTCTAAAGAATTCTAAAATGGCCCCAAGATTCCTACCCCATGGTGCAACCACTTTGTATAATCCCCCCGTGAGTATGGGCAGGACCTGACAATTTGATGGGACATCACTCTCATGAGTATGTTGCATTATGTGGCAATGTTAAAGACATTTTTTCAGATGTAATAATTAAGGTTTCTAATCAGTCGACTTTAAGCCAATCAAAGGGTAGATGGTGCTGGGTAGACCTGAACTAATCAGGTGAGGCCTTTAAAAAAATCCACAGGTGGGTGGGTCCGTGGCTCAAAGGAGTTGGGCACCGGCCCCATATGCCAGAGGTGGCGTGTTCAAACCCAGCCCCAGCCAAAACTGAAAAAAAAATAAATCAACAGGGCAGAGAAGGGGAGATCAGTAGAGACTTCCACCTGTTGGCTTTGGGGAAGCAACGACTATGATGTGAAGAGGGTCACAGGCAGGGAACGGTGGCCCCCCAAGGAGTTTTATCCTACAACCATAAACAATAGAATTCTGCCAGCACCCATAGTGAACTTAAAAGAGAACTCCAAGTTTTAAATGAGATCTCAACCCAGCTAACAGCTTGATTTCACTGGCTGAGACCCTGAGCAAAGAACCCAGTTAACCATGTCTGGAAACTCTTGAGATAAATTTGTGTTGTTTTAAGCCACTAAATTTGTGTTAATTTGCTGTACGGCAATAGAAAAGTAATGCAGCCTTCTGGATGACAGTGGATATCTAAGCATGAACTGAATGACTTGCTTTTCCTCTGAGTTAATAAAAATAGACTACTCTTCAGGTTTTAGATTTTTTATTATGTTTGCTTTTATCTCAAAATAAGTATACTTTTTATCTATTGCCATAAATAGGGCTCTTTCATAAATAACAAGTCTGCTACGACTAGAGCCTCTGAGAAATTTAGTGTAGAAGTTGAGACGTCTGCAGTCAGCCTCTGTGAGTTCAAATCTCACCGCAACCACTTGCTGTTCCACTCTGGGCAAGTGAATCTCTCTGTGCCCCAATTTTCTCATCTGTACAATGGGTTAGTAATAATACTGATGTTATTGGTGATTGTGATAATCCCAGTAAGCATTAAGCAGCACACACAAAATCCTTAGACCTGCTCCTAGCACGCAGAACCCCTTTGGTAAGCATTCATTCTTATTAAGTAGCTTGCCCAAGAATACACATCTAGAATTTAGCAGGACTGTCAGCCTACAGTGGTTAGACCTCTAACTCCATGCTCTTAACCTCCTCTTCCCTTCCTACCTCAAGCTTTCATATGAATTCACAGAAAGTATTTTAAAATGAAATTTAAAAGGGGAACTGCGTGGAGCGGCTTCTGCCCGCTTTCTCCCTTGGTACCATTTTGTGTGTCCTCACCTCAACGTGGGTTTGGTTTTGCCTCTAACGGCCAGCACCTGCTGCTCCTTTGGGGGGGACTTGCCCCAGGACTACTGCACCTCCCCACCCCCAGCGTATGGAGACTCTTGGTGGCAGTTAACCTAGAACTCTGGAGCATGAAGAGCTGGTCTGTGGCTGGGAAAACGCTGAGGATTGACTAGCCCCGCCAGCGCCCCCTGCAGGACTTTGCCTGAAAATACATCTTGGCGGCCCCTGTGGCTCCATATGCCGGAGGTGGTGGGTTCAAACCCAGCCCCGGCCAAAAACTGCAAAAATAAAAATACATCTTGGCGCAGCTTCACCCAGGCCCTAATCTGTCTCCCCAGATCCCTTTCCTGGCTTCCCCTGGGGGCACGTCCTTCCTACATCCCTTGCCCACCAGCCTTATCTCAGGATCAGCTCCCGGGAATCCGGACCTGCTTACATTTGAGCTGCGTGCAGCTTCAAGCCAAGCAGAATTTTCCATCCTTCGTGGCCAAGGCAGAGAGAAATCTCTGATGCGGAAATAAGATTAGCTTCTCAACCATGGTAATCCTGCTGCTGACTCCCAACCTATGGGAAATTATTTTTCACAAATAAGAACCCTTAATTACTAACCAATAATTAAAACCTGAAGCCAAGAGCCGGAAGCAGGGGCTTAGCTCTTAGAAAAATGACCCTGAGCATCAGGTAAAATATTGCAGTGAGGTCTGCAATTTCCCTGGGGCTGGCACGCTCCTCTCCAGGAGAAGCACCCTGCTAGGCGAAGAGTAAGATGTATTACCGTGTGGGGGAGATGTTTTCATTAAGCGATGGAAAGAGATGGATTATGTGTTATAACTCAAACATTGCCAATTTTTTAAATAAGGGGTTTAGTGTAAATCTAAGCTATTCAGGGAGCACTAGTTCGAGGACTCCCCTTTGAGTCGCTGCAAGCAAGAAAAAAAGTGCAGTGTTTAATTAATCTTTAGGTCCTTGGTTTCCCCATCTGTAAAGCAGGAGTGACCGTCTTCCCTAACAAGATCCTGACTTTTCAGAATCAAAGGGGTATAATGACCGTTCAGGTTGCTGACGTGACCACTGCGTCTTTGTGGATCTATCAAAAAATATAAATTGAACTCTCAGGGTGCTAGGGGCATTGGGGATACTCTGGTATGGATTCTGGACCATCCTCCCTTCTCTTTTCCACCATGCCCTAGAAACACACGCACACATATCCCCTAACGTGTAGAGAATGGTCCAGAAGACTCCTTGGGAAGGAGCCAGTCCTGGTGTAGGTGTCCATGTGGTGACCAGACGCTGAGTCACTTGATATACTCAGTCCCTTTAAGGTACTCTTACCAGGCACCTTAAAAACAAAACTATACAGTTTATATATTCTGTGACTAAGACCACGGCCACTGTTTGTAAACACTTCCATTAATCTCTCACCAGCAGTTACAAGGATCAGACACCCATGGCAGTTGGGAGTTTTGATTTGTGGCTGGCTGGGTTTTAGTTCACACACATCTTCCCTCCATGGAGAGCTGACTGCTGGTTAACAGAGTGGGGGGGCCCCGCTTTGTGTCCCTGTCTTCTCCTGGCCCTGGTTCTGGGATGTCGGCTCTGCTTCTTGGTCCTTTCTTTATTTCTCCACTGACTCCTGCTGAGTGCCGGATGTCTGGGTTCTGGCATTTGTTGAGTGTTCACTGTGTACCTGGCCTTGTCTTTTAATGCATTGTCATGTGCTACCTGCACATGAAATCTGTGAAGTGGGTCCTTTCTTATCCACCTCTCACAGACGGGAAACTGGAGATCAGAGAGGTTGGTGGATGCTTTAGCTCACACAGCCAGTGGGGAGCAAAATGTGAAGTTCACCTTCCATCCTGCTGACTTCATTTAACGTGGCTCCCGTCTCCCACATCCCAGCAGCAGTAGTGCCAGTGGGTGCAGTGACTAACATCAGCCAAACACTCCGCCTCCCTCTCCCTTCCTCTTTCCCCTCCTGTTTCTCTATTTCCAGTTGTTAGCATCCTGGACCCCACGACAGCTCCTGCTTCCACTGTTTGTGTCTCCAAAGCATTCTCCCCAAAACAACCAGGAAGGACATTACAAAGGAAAAAGCAGAGGAGACCATGTCACCGCCCTGTTTAAACCAAACTGGTGTCTTCCCCTCCCTGTGAGGCTCAGCACAGCCTTGGTCTCCATGGATCAGACTTGGCATCCAGGATTTTCCCTAATTGAAGGCTTAGAAGACTTTTATGCTAGCTCTTCTCACAGTTAAGTCCACCTCAATGCAAATATCACACCTTGTTTATTTCCCTTCTTAGTTCTTAAAATAGTGGGAAGCCATGAATTTCTTTTCATTCTGTTGCGTGTTTGTGCCCACCTGCCCATCCCCCCAGTGAAATATCAGCTCCCGAAGGGCGGCCGTCTGGCCTGTCCTGCTCACCTCTCTACCCTCACAGGGCATAATGGCTGGACCAGAATAATTAATGGCCAATTAATGGTCAGTTGGATGACTGGCTGAAGAATGAACCCAACACTTTGCTTTTCTCTTTTTTCTTGCCCCTTCATTCTTTGATTTCTTCTCACTTGGAGCCTTGTTGTGCTCCTCCTTTTGTCCTGCTCACAGTAGGGATTATTCATTTATACCTCAATAAACACCAGCATTTGGCCATGAAAGGAGAGTGGTCAGTCAGTACTACCCAGCAGACAAGTGCCCAGGAAACTAATACTGGTTAGTGCTGCCTCCCTTCTGGGAGAACTGCTGTATTTCTTCATCGCCACAAACCAATCAACAGAAAGCCCCTCCATCCCATGAAATCAGAGAACTGGACAAAGCCATAGGAATTATTTCTACCTGCTTTTAACTCCATTTCTGTTACATGCCATTAGCAGTAGCCACTTGAGGCTCAGTGCCTGTAGCTCAAGCAGCTAAGGCGCCAGCCACATACACCAGAGCAGGTTCTAATCCATCCTGGGCCTGCCAAACAACAATGACAAATACAACCAAAAAATAGCCAGGTGTTGTGGCTGTCACCCGTAGTCCCAGCTACATGGGAAGCTGAGGCAAGAGAATTGCTTAAGCCCAGAAGTTGGAGGTTGCTGTGAGCTGTGATGCCACAGCACTCTACCCAGGGTGATAGCTTGAGGCTCTGTCTCAAAAAAAAAAAAAAAAAAGTAGCCACTTCATTTCTCCCAACATGCAGTTTCAAGCCACAAAATTAATCTAAGATTTTCAACACTCAGTATTTAATCAAAAATTTTTTGAAAATTAAAAAAAAATATATATATATATAAAAATATATATATACACACACATACATACATGGGCATGTTCTTAGCTAACAAGCTTTGCTTATCCCCTATTCCAGTAGATAAAGAGAATTCCCAAAATATGGGAACTCTGATTACAGGGCTCTTGAGAAATGTGGTGTTATAGTGTCATTGTTATTAATACGTGTATTAAATTTGATGCACCCCATTTATAAATCTTTCCAAGAGGAAACAAACCTGCTCTGGAAACAATGCTTACAATTATAATCATGCATACTATCTGCTCCTCACAGGGAAGGCTTAAAATATCAATTTAAATGCAAATGAATCTTATCATTCCAAATTAGACTCACCCCATTGTGTTGAAATTAATATAGAAAATAATATTGAATGCTAAATTACAAGTAATTAATATTGACACAGTGAAAAATACACACACTCATTTCGATATTTGGGACAGGATGTCTTGTGTGTGCCGCCGCCTATCGTAAGTAGCAGCGAGAGCCCCACACCCCTGCGACCAAGTCCGGCTGATACTCAGCATGAACATGACAGAAATCTCAGGGCGAACAAATAGCAGTGATGCATTTTAGGACCCAGTAAGCTATTCTTTGAGTCTGAGGACCAGCACACTTGGACCTTGAGTCATTTAATCAAATGACTATATATTATTTTAAAAATCATTTCCCAATACTAAAAGAATTGTAAGGAAAGTCTTACAAATTAAAATATTTCTCTTAAACATAAGGACAAAGAGGACGTTTGTCTCCTCTATTATCTAGAAAGGTAGATCTAGGCAGAGGGGCAGGCAAAATGCAACACCCAGGCTGGCCATCTGTTTTTATAAATAAAGTTTTATCAGAACACAGCCATGCTCACTTGTTTACTTACATCTGGGGCTGGTTTCCTGCTCTAATGACAAATCATAGTTGTAACAGAGACCATATGCTCTGCAAAGTCTAAAGTTCTTACTGTTTCTGCTGACTTTAAGAAGAAGTCTGCTGAGATCTCCTGGTCTATCCAGTTGTGTATTAAGATGTAGGAAGATGGTTTTATTAGAAACATTAAGTCCAGAGATCTACAAGGCAGGCGCAGCTGGGTCACATTCTAGCCGTATGGCAGCTGGCAAGCCGCTAAATGTCTCAGGGGCATAGCAGCCTCGTTTAGGAGCTGAGAAAACTGGACTACTGTCTGTTGTAACTCTCAAATCTTATGAAACTCTCCTCCCTTCTAATAAAATCCCTGATTAAGAAGCAAAAGCTGAATTGGCATTGTAAGGAAATGAAATTCTCAAGTTGAATCTACTCAGTTTGCTTTCGGGAATGACATTAAGTCCAGATTCTGCTCCTTTTCCAAGCATGACTCTCCCTACCTTCATCACTGGAGCTGAGTGATTCAAGGGGTTTTGCATTTATTTACTCTGTGAGTTGGGATTCCCCCAAAAGCTGACTCTGACACATGGATTCGTGGACAAGCATCTTATTTGGGATTTAGTTGCAGGGAACACAGATGGGAAGTGGGAGGGTGATAGAAAAAAGGGCGTCTATGCAGGGTGTGTAACAAGCAAGTTACTGCTGTGAGGCAACTGGAGCTCACTTCTGCCAGGCAACCTGGGCATGGGTGAGAACACAGAGGGAGAACGAGCGGGGCATCAGCACGCTCCCGTCAGTCAGTGGTTGAGGACCAGCAGGATGAAAAGGGGAGCAATTTCCTATACTTGCGCATTGCCATGTCATGGGCAGATTGAGCTTCAAAGATAAAGAGACAAAATACTCACAAATGGAAACTGAATCATTATGCACTGAAATTCTAAAAGCAAGAGGCTATGGAGGAGGTATTCGACAGCATCTGGTACACTTCACAAAATCAGAGGTCTCCAGAGTTCTTAATTACACACCCTATCTATAAAAACCTTTGAACAGGCTCTCCCGGTGTATGCCTTTACACAGTACGTGTGTATACTACTCTAATATCACGCTATGTACACTATAAAACATATCCCCAAAAGACAATCTTAAAGGATAAAATAAAACCAAATAGTAAGAGTGTTAAAATGCACACCACGTACATAGCGGCATTATTCATAGCAGCCCAGAGGTAGAAGCAACCGAAGTATCTATGGAAGGATGCATGGATAAGCAAAATGTGTTATATATATATAATGGAATATTACTCAGCCTTAAAAAGGAAAGAAAAGATAAAAATAAAACAAAAAGGATAGAAATTCTGTCACATGCTGCAATAATGATGAACCCTGAGGACATTATGCCAAGTGAAATAAGCCAGTTACAAAAAGAACAATATTATTATGATCCTACTTTATAGGTGGTATCTAGAGTAATAAAAAGAAAAGTCAGACAGATAGATAGGAGAAATGTGGTTGCCAGAGGCTGAGTTGAGATGGGAAATGGGGAGTTACTGTTTTAATAGGTACAGAATTCTAGTTTTGCAGGATGAAAAACTTCTGGAGATTGCTTGCACAGGTATTTAACATTACTGAACTGTACATTTAAATATGGTTTAAAATGGTTAAACTGATACATTTTATGTTATGCATCTTTTACCACATTTGCAATAAATACATAATTTTTTAATCAAGGTCAAAAAAATCCCTTGTAATATTTTCTCCCCACATGCCAATATATCATCCTTCCCGTCCTCCAGAGAGAGCACATCCACTTTGGAGGCCTTTGCTCTACATAGCCAGTGTGTAACCCTGTCCTTAGCATGATCAGTAAGCAATTCTGTATTTGAAAATCCTTTGGCCAGCAAGATGTTAAAATTTCTTTCTTCAAGAGAAATAAAATAGGCCAGACATGGTGGCTCACACCGGCCTACCCTCAAAATTTTAGCACTCTAGGAGGCTGAGGCAGGTAGATCACCTGAGCTCAGGAGTTTGAGACCAACCTGAGCAAAGCAAGACCTCATCTCTACTAAAAATAGAAAAACTAGCTGGGTGTTGTAGTGGTGCTGTAGTCCCAGCTACTCAGGAGCCTGAGGAAAGCTGAGTATTACTTGAGCCCAAGAGTTTGAGGTTGCTGTGAGCTATGATGCTACAACACTCAACTCCAAGGCAACAGAGGGAGACTCTGTCTCAAAAAAAAAAAGAGAGAGATAAAAATAGTACAACAGGAGTGGCATTAATAGGATCACGCAAATAGGTAGATATGGTCCCAATCCTGCTCTACCGTTTAGTTACGTTGATTTGGGGTAAGTGACTAAGCCTCTCTTGTGTTGTACATTTGTTAGATGTGAACAAAGGATAACAATATATTCATTCAACAAGTATTCATTCAACAACTATCTATGGAGTGCTAGAACATACCGATATATTAGTTAGTTGCTGGTGTATGATACATTACTCTGAAAACATGGCAGCATAAAACAAGAAATATTTTTTATATCACACAGTTCCTAAGGGTCAGGAAATGAAGATCATCTTGCCTGGGTGGCACAGAATCTCTAGTGAGGCTACAGTCAGGATGTTGGTCAGGATTGCTGTCATCAATCTGAATTCTCGACTGGGGTGGAGGATCCACTTCCAAGTTGGTTCGTGCGGCTGCTGGCAGGAGGCCTCAGTTCCTCCCTGTGTGTGGGTTTTCATGAACTGCTTGAGCTTCCTCACAACATGGCAGCTGACTTCCCCCAGAGTAGGTGATCCCAGAGAAGGGGTATGATCGAAGTCACAGTGTCTGCTGTGGTCTAGCCTCAGAAGTCACACATCACGATGTCCCAATACCCTGTTGGTTCTGTGGGTCAGCCTTGCTCATTGTGGGGGACTATGTGCAAGGTCATGAATCCCAGGAGGCAAGAATGGCTAGGGTGCAACTAACTAGTAAGCATAGATGAGTGATAACTAAAGCAGATAGTCTCTACCCTCAAGGGCCTTAGCACTTAGTAATTAAACAGAACCCGAAGAAACAACGACAGAAATGATTGTTTATTTACAACTGGGTGCACTGTTGTGATGGAAGAGTGCTGGATGCTGTAAATGTGTTTACTATGAGGAATGGGACCCGGGCTGCCAAGCGAGGAAGGGTTTCCCTGGAGAAGCTATCCCCATGCTGATGCCTTCAGGCTGAGGAGGGGCCAGGCAGGCATCTGGCAGCAGAAGGAACAACTTGTGCAGGAGCCCTGAGACAGGAAGGCGCTGAGCCCTTCCAAGGACCTGAGGAAGGTCAGTGTGTGTGACTAGAGGGAAGGGAGAAGTGTATCAGCCTGAGGAGGTGGAAACATAATATGAGATGACCTTGGAGAACGAGAAAGAGAACCAACTGCACGGGCTTGGTGAGCCCTGAGGATTTGCAGCTTCATCCTAGAAGCAAAGGGAAGCTTGTGGGTGGAGGGGGCTTGGTTTGGCATCTTTCAAAGGTCTGCCTGGTAATGGAGATAGACTGGGAGTGGGAAAAATGGAAGCAAGAAGAGCAGACGGGGAACTTTCCTAGGGGAAAGATTAGTTGCCAAAGAACTGTTGTGGTTGAGACACAAGAGGAGAGAGAGAGAGGAAGGAGGCGGAGAGAGAAAGAGGGAGAGAGAATGTATAAGGCACCCTGAACTTAGGAGATACTCACTCAACATTATTTCTCTCTTCCCTTTAAAAAAAGAAAAGAAACCACAGGAACACTTACAATGAGATGATAGCAGCAAAACACGTATTTCCAAAAAGAATAGACAAAAACACTGTCAGGCGCCAGCGGCCTCATTAGGCACCTGGTAAGCTCAACACGAGGGTCCCGGAGGGGTCTTGCCTCCATGGAACGTGGAAGAGGAGTCTGCAGCAGGCTTATGGCCTCGCTCCGCCATCAGCAGGAGCCCAGATCAACCCACAGAGAGCTCTGAATAGCATTGATGGTGCTTAATCAGAAAGCATGCGGCGTTGATCTGGAAATTAATTGGATGCTCGGATTTTTCACACATCATGGAGAGTTAGATATTACAAAGATTTTGACAGGAATATATTTAGTAACAGTATCACTGATGTTCAGTCCCAAGCAGGGACCCATATCTACACTGGGGCTCATTATCTTCTGAGTGACAACGGGTGCTTAGTAAATCTCTTTTGATTATAATGATCAGCCAAGTTGCTCAGAGTGTCTTTAATGCTAATGAGGAATTGTACCACTGTTGGGGGTTTCTAAATATGAACTCAAACCAGGATTCTGATGGCCTGCTGTGCTTTTATTTATTTAATCATTGTTACTTGAGTCACTATTTTAATAGATCATATTTAAAGTTAACTGCATGTAACCACCATAAATGGAAAACCTCACTTGCCATATAAATGAGACAATCATAAAAATAGATACAACCCACCCCTAAAATCCCCCACATGCAGCCCATGGTGGGCATAGCACACCTTGAGAAATGCTGGACTTGGATGTGCTCGTAGCCAAGGATCTGGGAAGGAATAGCCTGAGCCATCCGTTCACACAGTGGTGGGAAAGGGAACATGGCCCTGTATGACATAGGATGTGTATGACATAGGGTATATGTCCACACACAGCAATTGCTATTGGGAAAGACTGGTGGAGAAGGAAAGGGAGGTCTCTCATGTGAATATTGACACAACCTGAGAAACAAAGGCTCATGGGTAACTGCAGAGAGTGTGAACTGAGCATGTGCTCAGGCTTAGACTTTGCAACTAAAAGAGAGTAGTCTTCCGACTCGCCTCCTGGGCCAGGGACTGTTTATCTTGTGTCTCTCTAATCCGGAGGTGGGCACAGGAGGCCTGGAATGGGTTTACTGCTGCTGAAAGGTCCCGGAAGCCTTTCCTCTCCGGCAGTGATTGTCAACCTGTGTGCCGTGAGAGGATCTCAGGTGTGCCACAAAATTTTTTAAAGATCACTAATTAAATTATTTTCGAAAGAAGTTCAAAGCACAGTAAGTATATACTTATTTTTTCCACTTTTTTAAATCAACATAAATTTAAGTATGCTACAGAAGTTTCACTATAGGTTCCAGTGTACTATAACATAAAAAGGTTGAAAAACACTGATTTACAGGAAAATCCTTACTGATAAAGGTGGGTATTTGCGAGGACAAAACCTCCCTGTAGACTCATAGATTGCTAGTGAGAATATTAAATGGTGCCATCCCTTTGGGGAAAAAGTTTGGCAGTTTCTTATAAAGTGAAACAAACTTATAAGAAGTTTGTTTATAAGTGCAACCAGCAAACACACGCCTAAGTATATACCAAGAGAAACAAAAACATGTTTATAAAAAGATATATACATGGCAGCTTTACAATGGCAAAATCTGGAAATAATTCCAGTGTTCTTCAATGAGAGAATGGACAAATTAAATTGTGATGTGTGGATACAATGGAACATTATTCCACAAGGAAAGGAGCTCCTGGTACATACAGTAAAGTAGGTTTGTCTCCTCCAAACATTATGTAAGCTAAAGAAGACAAACACAAAAGAAGACATAGTCTCTTATAGTTCCACTTATACGAAGTTCTGAAACAGGCAGAGTTAAGTTACAGCAAGAGATCAGAAGGGTGGTTGCTTGGGGTAGGTGGAGATTTTCTGAGAAGGGCATCGTGTCGTGAGAGAATTCTCCAGGTGGATAAAAATGTCCTCTGTCTTAGGGGTGGATCCACTCCCAGAATGCATCAAGATCGCAGGTCTTACCATGTATCATTTGTTTATTCCTTAACAAAAAATGAAATTTACAAAATAACCTATTGGCAAAACAGCCAATTTTAGAAATCAGTCACCAACCCTGTGAATGTGAGAAGGAGAGTGGCACCTGCCCGCGTCCTGGGAGACCGATATCTCGCTGTTTCTGCTGCCCACCTGGGAGATAGTTGCCCACCCACCTTTCTAGGTTATCTCAAGCATTAAAAAAGATAATAGATGTCAAGTCACTTGGAAACTCTGCAGTTCCCTGTATGAGCTAAAGGGGGTATTGTTTAATCATTGTTACTAAATTCTTAGAAGTGCATCACGCTTTTTTCCATATTTTCACCTTTAATGCAGAAGCAAGTGTTGCTCATCCTCACAAGGATTCAAACATTGCAGAAGTGTAGATAAAATAAACCCTGCAGTCTCCCTTCCCTCCCTCTCCTCTTCCTCCTCTGAACATCCCACTTACTTTCTAATTTCAGGGATGTGGCAGTTCTTTGTGGATCCCTCCAGACTTTTTTTCTTCTCATTACTGGAATCATACAGTACATCATATTGTGCAATCTGCTCTATTATTTAACAACATATTCTGTCCCACGGTATGGATACACGTAATTTATTTAACCAAGCACCTACTGATTGACATTTTGGTTTTCCCCTAAAGTTCTGCCACTATAAACTACAGGATGAATGTATTGCCTTGAATATAGATCTTGGAATCCTTGGGTGAATATCCCTTTAGAATAAATTCCTAGAAGTGAAATTTCTGGGTCAAGTAGTACATGCAATTTTAATTTTGATAAACCTTATCAAATTATTCTGTGGAAAGGTTGAATCAATCTGCAGTTCTACCAGGAGCATCACTTCTCATTTTGATGTTAAAGCGAGGAAAAATAAAGTCAAATGCTGAAATGTTCAAAGACTTGCCAATGCCCTTGAAAAGTGGAAGTGGCGCTGAGACCAAACGCGTCCTTATTTTCACTGCTGACTTGAAATTTCCATAATGAGGAAATAAAACACATGATTTAAAAAAAAAAAAAAACAACTTTTAAACAATGAGATTAATGGGAGTTGAGAGTCTGTGACTTGAACATTTGCTGCTGAATAGATACAGGGATAGAAATGGTGTTGGGTCGATTACTGTGATTAACCAGAAATGAAGATGAATGTGGGAAGCCTCGCTGGCCATCCCAGCCTCATCCTAAATGCTGAGTAATGAGCTCCTGGTGGGGCTGGGAGGCAAGACCTGGGCTGGGACTGGGCAAAGGAAGCAGCTCTCTTTCTCCAAAATGTGTGCTGGGTTCTCAGAAACAGAGACATCCCATCCTACCCAGGCGTCCCAAATAACCCTTTTCTAGGACACTTTCCAACTAATTCGTTTAAGCTTTATCCCCCAAGGTATTCCTTTCTTTCCCTGAATAGAGTTAAACTCTTTCTGAACCTGACAGAACATGAAGGAAACTAAGACTGTTTGAGTGATGAAATCCCCAAACAGGAAAAACACTCAAGGTAAGAGCTTGAGTATCTCATGAAAACTATATATCTCTCATGTCAGGGAGAATCCATGGCCCATCCAGTCATCGTTGTAGTCAATTTTGGAGGGAGAGGGGGGTAAATAGTTCTTTAGAGTAAACCAGAAAAAAAAAAAAAAGGATTTGGGGGAAAAGTCAGATCATTCTAAAGTTGTTCTTCAAAATCATCTCTAATTCTCTACCAAGATAAGAGCACTTTACTGTCATGTAAAATTACTCTAGTCCAGTTGCCATTTGCTTGATTCACTTTTTACTTCTTTTTTATTTATTTATTTTTTTATTAAATCATAGATGTGTGCATTAATGTGATCATGGGGCACCACACACTAGTCTCATAGACTGTTTGACACATTTTCATCACAAGGGTTAACATAGCCTTCCTGGCATTTTCTTAGTTATTGTGCTAAGACATTTACATTCCACATTTACTAAGTTTCACATATGCCCTTGTAGGATGCACCGCAGGTGTAATCCCACCAATCCCCCTCCCTCCGCCCACTTCCCCTCTCCCTCCCTCCCCCCTGCCTCTTCCCCTTCCCCATATTCTTAGGTTGGAACTGGGTTATAGCTTTCATGTGAAAGCCATAAATTAGCTTCATAGTAGGGCTGAGTACATTGGATACTTTTTCTTCCATTCTTGAGATACTTTACTAAGAAGAATATGTTCCAGCTCCATCCATGTAAATATGAAAGAGGTAAAGTCTCCATCTTTCTTTAAGGCTGCATAATA
>CAUYPK010133805.1:0-61324 GCA_963574355.1 Loris lydekkerianus | reverse complement strand
ACAAAAAACACCTGACTGAGCATGTTATATTATGTGTTTAATATATTATTGTTAAAATTATATGCTTTTGTGTGAGTGTTTGTCTGTTTTGGCAGGTCACTGCATGGTGTGGCTCTCTGACTCTCACAGTTTAAAATTTTGACTCTTTGTGTCGAACTTGTTTGCCATCCCTGCCTAGAGGAACAGCAGCCCTACTGGCCTACCTGTCTTTGGGCAGCTCCTTCTGGGAAGTGCTTACAGGTGGTTATCTCTATGGGATTCCTCTTGAAGTTAAGGTTAGGCCCTGCAGGTAAGGGGTCCCTGAAGTGGCCAGGTATGTTCTCTGCACACTAGTTGTGGTGAGGCTTCTGCTGTCCCTGCCTCAAGCTTCCTTGTAGTCAGCAGCATAGAGCTAGGCTCAGGCTTCCCATGAGAACTGATTATCTCTAGCTATCTGATGTCTCATGGGGGGGATGTCTCATGCATTCTAAATAACTAATCCACATTGTGGAATAAGATGCAGATGTTGGTACTGATGGTGTCATAGCTAGACTGCTTTACACTGTCAGCAGTTCTGTCTGATCTCAACCTAGAGGCCTCAATTCAGGGCTGCAGAGACCCTTGAGCTCTTTTCTGAGTCCTGCCATCATCCACATACAGCACCTGGGGTGAGTATGGCTGAGCTGTCCTCCATGGAACAGCTGGGTTGTGCCTACAAGCTAGGGCCATTATGGGAGCTGGTTCTCTGTGTGATTTCTAAAACAACCCTTTTAAATAAGGACTTTGCCTGTATGTCAGTGCAGTTTATGTGGCAAGCCGAGCAAGGGCAGAGATATCGACCAGAGTAAGTGCAGGCTAACTCAGATACCAGCAAGGAGAAATGGGGTACACAGATTCGAACTTAGGGGACACATCCAGAGAGGAACTCAGTGGTACTGGCTGAGTTGTAAGGATGTACAAATAGTCTCTGTGACAGCAGGGCCCAGAGTGGCAGATCAGAAGGAGCAGGCTGGGCAGAGGAGCTGCACTGGGGCCAAAGTGGGCGGGTGGGCAGTAGCCCTTGCCCAGGCTCAGTGTCTCAGTGTCTCACTTTGGGTAGTCATGAGTGAGACCTGCCAGCCCAGTAGCACCCTTTAGTCCAAAGACAGCTTGGCCTCTCTGAGTACTTCAGGTTGTTCCTGAAGTACATCTGAGGGCCAGTACAGGGCAGAGTTGTGCAGTCAGCAGCCCATCCCCACCTGCACACACAGACCTGAGTGCCCAGCTGCTGTGTGTCCCTTGTCCTCATTGCCTGTCTTTTCTGACAGAGAACTGTGATGCCGGTCACTAAGATGGTGGCTTCATCTGAACAGGCTGAACCGCTGCTGACCAAATGGCTTAGAGTGCAGGCCCATGTAGGGCTACTGGACTGATTGAGAGGCTTAAGGCGGTGACCAACCATTAGCCCTCACAGGGCTCCTGTGCCTGCTGACTGCCCCTCATGTCTGTCTTTCATTTTACACGTTCAGCATTATCATTATCGAGACTCGAGTCTCCCTGGGGACAGGTGGGTCCTCTGTGGGCACCCTTGGGAGTTGGGCGGCACAGCTTCCACACTGGGGCTGGTGAGGTGAGGGCCTTGGGCAGCAGCCAAAACTGTGGGTTGGAGGTGGACCCTGTGGGCAGTCCTGCTTGGTCCCTGCCTGAGCTTTTGCTTTCATACTTATAACCCCTGGGAACTGCTCACCACACTGTAGCTGGACTTCTGCAAAGGGACAGGACTTCTTGTCAGCTACCTTGGATTGGGCTGGAACTGGGCTTTTCCCATGCCTGGCCATCTGTGTCTGCAGATCAGAGTTGTGCTCAGCAGCTCAGGACCTGGAGCTGGTGGCCAGCTTGGGCCTACATAGGCTGTACCTGCATCTGTGCTGTTAGAGCAGGTGTTGTCAGGAGAAGACTCACATCTCCTTTTGACGCTTTTGGCCCTTTGTCTTTGCATGCGTCTGATCCTGGATCCCTCAGCGAATCACTTTGGGACCCTCAGCAAGTCATGTCCTCTCTCCAGACTCAGTATCTTCAGTGAAATGGGACAAGGGTAGCACCTGACTCTTGGGGGGTTGTAATGGCTGAAGAAAGTGGGCACTGAGCCCAGAGTACTGTGTGGCTGTTTTAAAGAAACAGATGCCGTGGCCATCAGCATTGATGGTGCTACCACCACTGCCAAGGCCATCCAGAAGCCTCCAGAGGCTGTAGGATCAGACTCTGGCTCCAGATGAGGTTTTTGGTTGGCAAAGGTAGGGCTGGAATCACCTACTTTGGTGGTCTTATTCATCAAAGAGCCCATAATGCAAAGGGTTTCCCATGTACCCTGGGTTGTGGAGTCCCATGTGTGACATGTGGACAGGAGAGGTGTCTGGGCCTATGAAGCTGAGGATGGGTCAAGGCCTTTGGTAGCCAATGCAGTGAGGGGTGAGTCTGGATCACCAGCCACCTGTGGTGGTGATGGACAGTGAGGGCTGCGTTCTGGCTCTGCTCCTGGTAGAGGGAAGGCTGTCCATGGAGCCAAGAGAGAGGAGGACATGGTGACCACAGAGGGGCTGTCTCTGGCCCCAGACCTGACTTCTGGGCTCCTGGGTATGCAGCCAATTGTCATCTGCCTGGCTGGGGCTGACCCTTTGGGGAGTAGGGCTCTGTTCAGATGCCCCCTCTGTTCCCGTTGGCCCTGCATTAGTGTCACCCTCTTTCCCTGATCCCTTGCAGAGACTCTTTCTCCTGGCTGGTAGCTTTGCTCCTGAGGAGAGGTAGCCATGTGTCTAGCCCCTCCACTGGAGCAGAGGCAGCTCCCCAGGGAGGTGCCTGACTCCCATCTCTCCCTCAGTCCTGCCCATTTCTGTGAGGCCCTTCTCTCCAGAGCTTGGCCTTGCCTTGCTGGAGTCTAGCATTTCTAACGCCCTGCACTCCTTGACCTCCAGGCCCTGCCAAGTCCTGGGGACCCCCCAGCATCCTCCTGACATGTGGGTGCAGTCACAGTCTGCAGCCTGAGGGACGCCATGGGGGCAGGGCCCTGAACTCCATCCCCCACCTCCCCTGTGATCCTTTCTGCTTCCACCACAAGGGGTCTTGAGAGTTACTATAGGCCCTGCTCCTCTCCTTTTTGCGCCCACTCTGCCATCCCTCCATTGCTGTGTGTCCATCTGTGGCTTCCCCACAACAGAGGTGGGCTGGACGCCTGCAGGGCCCAGCTCACCGCCCATCTTCCCGCAGCAGGCAGCAGAACTCGGCCAAGGCACGCTCGGTGTGGGAGCAGCGGGCCAGCCAGTTGAGGCTGCAGAACCTGCGAGCCAGCTGCGAGGCGCTGTACAGCGAACTGGACCCCGAGGAGCGGCTGCGCTTCGCCACCACGCGTCACTTGCGGCCCGACATGAAGACGCACCTAGACCGGCCGCTGGTGGTGGAGCCGGGCCGGGATGGCCCGCGGGCACCCCCGGGGGGCAAGGCCCGACCCGAGGCCACAGAGGCCACCGAGGGCGCCGACCCGCCGCGCAGGCACCACCGGCACCGAGACAGGGACAAGACCCCTGCGGCGGCCTCCGGGGCAGGGGAACCGGACAGAGTGGATGCCCCGAGGGCGGAGAGCGGGGAGCCCAGTGCCCGTGAGGAGCGTGTGCGGCCCCACCGCAGCCACAGCAAGGAAGCCGCGGGCCCTCCAGAGGCGCGGGGCGAGCGTGGCCGGGGGCCGGGTCCCGAGGGTGGCCGGCGCCACCACCGGCACGGCTCCCCGGAGGAGGCAGCCGACAGGGAGCCCCGGCGCCACCGCGCGCACCGGCACGCGTGCGACCAGGGCAAGGAGGGCGCCGCACCCACGGCCAAGGGCGAGCGGCGCTCGCGACACCGGGGTGGCCCCCGGGCCGGCCCACGGGAAGCGGAGAGCGGGGAGGAGCCAGCGCGGCGGCACCGGGCGCGGCACAAGGCGCTTCCAACGCAAGACGCTGCCCCGAAGGAGGCCGCTGAGGAGGCCGAGGTCGCCGAAGTGGACAAGGAGAAGGAGCTCCGGAACCACCAGCCCAAGTGAGTGAGCGGTCAGGGGTGGGCGGGAGCTCTCCTGCCCTGCAAGGTGACTCCGGAGATGCTTGCGACTGCTTGGCAGGAGTATCTGCCTTTGTTTGAAGGCACACTTAAGGCAAGAAGGTCTGGGGGAAATTGTTGAGACTGGTTTGGGACACACTGACTTTGGAGCAACAAAGTGGCCTATTAAGAGAAACGGGGCCCACTGTGGAAGGAGAAGCAGGAGTGCCTGAGGAGGCTGGCAGGCTAGAGTGTCAGTGCAGACACCCCCCTTCAGGTAGCCAGGTCTGCTCCCTGGCTGGGGAGAGCCTGAGATAGCAGCAGCCTGCCAGTGGACACCAGCCGTCCCAGGCTTGCTGACTGGCAGCCAGAACATTTCACCTGGAGTGCAGCACAGACTAGCCCAGCTCCAGGCTGTTTGTATGTACAGAGCTCCTGGACTGAGCCTTCTGCCTAGTGGTGGCTGGTGGCTGGTTAGGAAGAGCTCTTACTCCAGACATCTTCACTCTCTACACAATTCTGTTGTGTATGCATGAGGGCAGTCCAGAAAGTATCCAGCTAGGCAGGTCAGTGTTTCCTATACTGCATGGCTGAATACTTTCTGGACAGACTTTGCTTATAGTATAGTGATGCCAGCCGTACCAGCTCTGTGCCCAGGGCTTACAGGTGTTAGCCTCATCCCTACCTTTCAAATCTAAAGACACAGAGATATACACAGGATGATAAAAACAATGCAAAAAAGCCAGAGTAGCAGAGGAGATACTCAGAAATGTACTTGGTTTAGAAAGAGGTTTAAGGAACTGGGTTTTACAGAATGAATAGGAGTTTGGAGCCGTGCCAGATTCTGATGTACATTTTTGGTTGCAGGGAGCTGCACTGTGACCTGGAGGCCAGTGGGACAATGGGTGTGGGCCCTGTGCACACACTGCCTACCACCTGTCTCCAGAAGGTGGAGGAGCAACCAGAGGACGCAGATAATCAACGAAATGTCACTCGGATGGGCAGTCAGCCCTCAGACCCAAGCACCACTGTACACATCCCAGTGACTCTGACGGGCCCTCCTGGGGAGACCACAGTGGTTCCCAGTGAGTATCTCCTTATACCGGTAGGGCAGGGTCCACCTTGTGCAGGTCCAGCTATCCCCATGCCTCCTGCTGGGCATCTAGTTGGGTACATAGAATGCCTCTGACTCATTCTCCAGCTACAAAGAAAGTCCTTTGCCGTCAGCATCTGTCACTTGTTATCCCTTTGACTTCTAGTGCCCCAGAATAACTGAGGGTAAGCTCCATTCTCCTTTCCTCAAAAAATATTTGCAAGTTGCCAGCTAAGTGCCAGGCATTGTTTTAGAGTGTCAGGAACACAGGAGGAGGGAGTCTGTCTTGTCAGGAAGATAGACCACAAAGTGGTCACAATTATTTTTAGTTGTAGAGAAGCTGCTAAAGAGTATGGCTGTAGCCTTGTCTGGTGGGGGAGGAGGAGAAGATTCTCAGTAGCCCTTGTCCCAGCTATTCACATGCCTGTATAGCCCCTACCCTAAAGTTTCTCTCAGGCCTTTGCACGGTTGCTGTCTTTCTTCTTGCTCTCTCCCTTAGGGCACGTGTGAATGAGATGTCCTTTCTGGGCCTGCACAATGGCTCACACCTGCAACCCCAGCACTCTGGGAGGATGAGGTGGGAGGATCACTTGAGGTCAGGAGTTTGAGACCATCCTGAGCAAGAGTGATACCTCGGCTCTACTAAAATTAGATGGGAGGCTGAGGCAGGATCTCTTGAACCCAGGAGTTTGAGGTTGCTGGGAGCGATAACGACACCACTGCATCCTAGCCTGGGCAACAGACTAAGACTCCGTTTCAATTAAAAAAAAAAAAAAAAAAGCCTTTTCTGTCTTCAAGTCAATGTAGTAGGCAGAGACCTAAAGGCAACAGTCACAGCTACTCACACAGTGTACACAGTGCATAGTCATTTCATGAGCATCCAAAAGGAGCTGTCCCCTCTAAGTACAAAGGAAACGTTCCAACTGGGTAGGAGAGAGGCTATAGTAGCAGGATTCACACGGAGTGCTGGATGAAGCATTTAGTTCTCAAGCAGATGGGGTAAACCCAGTCAGGTGCCTCCACACACACACACATGTTTGCAGATGCACCGGCACAATGAGACACATGTGCCTGTTGTCTCTTACTTAGGGGCTCTTGCCTGGGCCTGTGGACCAGTACATGATCCCAGGTATAACCAAGGAAGGCCACAGGCTCTAGCTGCTCCATCTTCCCTTTCTGTTTGCATCCTTAATCCATTGTCTGGGTTACTTCCTTTGGGCACAAGTCTTTGTCTTTCCTGTTGCCTTCTCTGATTCTCTCTGGATTAGCTTGAGGGCCATCCCGGGTCTCCACCTGGCCTCTATCCACAGGAATCCAGATGTGACCCCTGCCCTCTTTCCCTATTTCTTTTCCACCACCCTTGCTAGTAACCACTGATCTTTTACTGTCTCCATATTTTTGCCTTTTCCAGAATGTCATAGGGTTGAAATCAAATAGTATGTAGCCTTTTCAGATGGGCTTCTTTCACTTGCCAGTATGCTTGTTCTTCTATGTCTTTTTGTGGCTTGATAGCTCTTTTTTTTTTTTAGCATTGAGTTAATATTTCGTTGTCTAGATGTACCATAGTTTGTTTACTCATTTATCTACTGAAGGACATCTTGATTGCTTCTAGTTTTCAGCTGTTATGAATAAAACTGCTATAAACATTTATGTTCAAGTTTATTTGTGGACGTAGGTTTTCAGCTCACATATGTAAATCCCTAAGTGCATGACTGTTGGGTTGTATGGTAAAACTGCATTTCTCTTTATAAGAAACTGACAGACTTTCTCTGAAGTGTCTGCACCATTTTGTATTCTCATGATAAATAAGATTTCCCGTCATTCCATATCCTTGCCAACACTGGGTGTCAGTGTTTTGGGTTTTAGCTGTTCTAATTAGGCATGTAGTGGTAACTTGTTTAATGTGAGAATCCATGCTACCTATGTGCATCTTTTCATATGCATGCCACCTGTTATGATCCTCTTTGATGAGGTTCCTATTCAGATCTTTTGTCCAATTTTTATTTGGTTGTTTATTTTCTAATTGTTGAGTTTTTTGTATGTTTTGGATGCAAATCTTTTAGCATATATGTGTTCTTGAAGGATATTTTCCTAGTTTGTGACCTGCATTTTCATTCTCATGATGTCTGGTATTTGGTTGTTAATGTTGAGGAATGTGGTTTATCTGGTTTCTGTTATTACGTCTGCTCAAAGCAGAAATCAAGGCTTTTTATATGATATTTATATAATAATAATGTATCCTGCTGAATCCTCATATTGTTTATTAGTTTTAGTGTTGATTCTCTTTGTTTTCTCCAAGTATATTATCAAAAGGAATCTACAAATATAGTTCTAACTCTTCCTTTCTAAGTCTCAGGTCTCTCATTATTTTTTGGTCTGATTTTACTGTCAGATAACAATGGAGTTTTGGTGGCTTTGCTTGTGCTATTTCTGCCTACATTAAGTGAGATTCTGGTTTTGGGCCTGAAGAGTATGTATGTGTATGTAAAATCATGTTACGGTAACCATTAATTCCTAGTTCATAAGTGTTTTTATCTGAGTAGATGTTAAATTTTTTTAAAGGCCCTTTCAGCATCCATAGAGAGCATGTCTTTTCTCTCTTGAAATATAGAAGTTTATAGTAATGAATTTACCAATATAAAACTAACTTTATAATCATAGAATAAACCCAATTTTGTTTATTTATGTCATATTTATTTTTAGTGTGCTGTTGGATTCCATTTAATATTTTATGTAGGATTTGGGTTTGATTGTTTTTTGGGGTTTTTTTTTTAAAGAGACAGAGTTTTACTTTGTCACCCTCAGTAGAGTGCTATGGTGTCACAGCTCACAGCAACCTCCAGCTCTTGGGCTTAGGCGATTCTCTTGTCTCAGTCTCCCGAGTAGCTGGGACTACAGGTGCCCACCACAACACCCAGCTATTTCCAAGCTATTTTTTTTTTTGTTGTTGTTGTTGTTGCAGTTTGGCTGGGGCCGGGTTTGAACCTGCCACCTTTGGTATATGGGGCCAGCGCCCTACTCACAGAGCCACAGGCACTGCCCTTGGGTTGATATTTTTAAGTGAGATATGTTCATTAGCTTTCTTATATTGCACCCAAATATCATAATGTTTAGAAATCAATCCCATATAGTTATCTCTTGCTTAACTTCACTGCTCCATTCCTAAAAATCAAATGTTCTGAATAGGAGTCTCATTTTCATAATTTAAAATGGTAAAAAGTTATAATGGGTTACATGTTAACTAAAAATCCCCAATGTAAATTATAATTAAAGCACTGTTAAACAACGAAAAGTAACAACTATCATACTAGGGTATAACATGTTTAGCATATTTTTTCCTGACCCCCGTTAAAATACCTGTTAATAAGCCATTGCTTGGACACCTCATTTATTAAAACTTAGGCTTTTCAAAAACATCCACACATGATTCTGATAATCTACCAACTGAATTTGGAAGCTTGCCTGAGGATTTTGTTCCCACATTATTTTGTTAAAAACATTATATTGAGTTTTGAGGTTGTATACATTTTTCCTGCATAAGCATTAGCCAAAAAGTCCATCATTGCAAAAAAGATTTATATGCTTTGAAATTTAGAGCTGTAATGAGAGATATACACTGTATGTGTTTTCTGAAGTAGGGACATTATAAAACTTGAAGGCAGTCTATTGGGAAATCTCACCTGAGAAATTAATCTGTGAGATGTTCATGTTCTTGGCTCATAAAAAGAAGTAGAATGTTTTCTTCCTGTGCTCTGGAGTAGTTCAAGTAGCATTGGAATTATTTGGGTTTGGGTATTTGGTAGAATTCCCTTGTGTTCTTAAAAATTATTGATTTGATCTAGGTTTCCCCGTTTATATAGAAGTATGAGTGGCTTCAGTTTTGTTTTTAGTTTCTCTCTGTTTCAGTGCGTTTTCTCCCTTGTCATTTTTATCCTTTGTGTTTTCCTTTTTTAAAAAAAGTGAACTATTCATTTATATACTTTTTTCATAAAAAGAAAGCCAGCCTTTTAATTTATTAGTACTACTGTGGTCTTGTTGTTAAAATCATTACTTCTCTTTATTGTTATTATTATTTCCCTCTAGCTTTCTGTTGTTTTACTTTGTTGTTCGTTTTCTAGCTTCTTGAGTTCGATATTTTATATAGTTTAATTTTATTATATGATTATTTAAAGTTATGAATTTGCCTGATTACTAATTTAATTATAGATTAAATTCTGATTTGGTTTCTTTTATCAAACTTTAAAAGAAAAATTATAGAAGTAATTTTGGCATATATTTGCTCTAGATATATGTTTGTGCATTCTTTCGGATTTTGTATGTGGATAATAAGGTCATCTGCAAATGAACAGTTTTGGTTTTGTCCTTTTCCACGTGTGCCTTTGTTCCCCTCCCTTCCCTGGGGCGTGTCTGGGGGCAGCTGTGGGGAGTGATGTCCCGCCTTAGGGGGCATGCAGTTTCCCACCTAAGTTTTTGGGTGTTTTTTTTGTTTTTGTTTTGTTTTTTTTTTTTCTGCTAAATTGAACATTTATTTATTTTTTATTCTTTTTAAATTAATATTAAATCATAGCTGTGTACATTAATGCGATCATGGGGCACCATACACTGGTTTTATAAACAGTTTGACACATTTTCATCATACTGGTTAACATAGCCTTCCTGGCATTTTCTTAGTTATTGTATTAAGACAATTATAGTCTACATTTACTAAGTTTCACATGTACCCTTGTAAGATGCACCCATGTGGGATTACACCTGTGGTGCATCTTACATGGGTGTTGTTTTTGTAGGTGTTCTTTACCAACTAGAGGAAGCTCCTCTTTTTTCCTGGCTTTTTTTTTTTTTTTGAGAGTTTTTTATACATTTGATACGGCCATGGTCTGTTTGTTTTTTTCTTTTTTTTCTGTGATTAAGGTAGTTTGTATTGATTGGTGTTCAAATATCAAACCAGCCTGAACCCTGGGATAAACCCTAGTGGTTATTTGTATATAATTTTTCCTGTATATTGCTGGATTCTATTTGCTAATATTTAGTTAGGAGTTTTGCTGCTATATTCATGATGTATATTAGTCTGTAATTTTCTTTTTTGTGCTGTCTTTGTCTGGTTTTAGTATCAGAGTAATACTAGATTTATAAAATGGTTTGAATTGTCTTTGTCTGATTTGGAATCAGAGTAATATTGGATTCCTAAAATGTTCTGAGTTGAATTGTTCCTTCTGTTTTTTGGAGGAGATGGTGTTGAACTCATGTTAATTCTTCTTTAAATGTTTGGTAGAATTTGCCAATGAAACATTTCTTTTTCGAAAGTTTTAAGCTACAAATTCACTTTTCTTAATAGGTATAGATAGGGCTGTTGGATGAGTTGTGCCCAGTAGTCTGTGCTTTTTGAGGAATTGGTCCATTTAATTTGTCTAATTTATGTGTATAGTTTGTAATATTTTGTTAATGTCCTTTTGATGTCAGCATGATCTGTAGCGGCAGCTGCTGCCTCACTTCTGATATAGGTAATTGGTTGCCCTTTCTCTTTTATCTTTGTCAGACTTGCTAGAATTTTGTTAATTTTACTGATCTTTTCAAAGACACATTTAAGGTTTCTGTATCTTCTTGGTGGATCAGCCCTTTAATCATTGTATAATATCTTTCTCTGTACCTTGTAGTTTTCTTTGATCTGAAGTCTGTCTGATATAAATATTCTTTCAATGTTTGCATGGTCTATCTGTTTTTAAACTTAATTTCAACCTCACTATTGATATATTTGATATGAGTTTCTTTTCTTTCTTTCTTTTTTTTTTTTTTTGTTGTTGTTGTTGGAGTTGTCATTGTTGTTTAGCTGGCCCAGGCCAGGTTCAAACCTGCCAGCCTGGGTGTATGTGGCTGGCACCCTACCCACTGAGCTATAGGCGCTGCCCAGAAGTGAGTTTCTTATAGATAGGATAGTAGATCATGTTTTTAATCCACTCTGTCACTTCCATCTTTTATTTCACACATTTAGACCACTTATATATTATTTGTTTGTTTATTTACTTCAGTAATAGGGCCTCACTGTGTTGCCTGTGCTGGAGTAGTGATCACTGCTCACTGTAGCTTCAAACTTCTAGGCTCAGGCGATCTTCCCACTTCAGCGTCCAGAGTACCTGGGACTACAGGAGCATACCACCATGCCCAGCTAATTTTTTTCTTTTTTTTCTTCCTTTTAGAGATAGGGATCTCACTGTGAAACCCAGGCTAGTCATAGACTCCTGGCCTCAAGTGATCCTCCTGCTTCAGCCTCCCAAGTAGCTGACATTATAGGTGCCCACCACTGTGCCCAGCTACTATTTATATTTAATGTAATTATTGATATATTAGAGCTTATGTCTATTTTATTTCTTGTTTGTTGCTATTTTATTTCTTGTTTTCCATTTGTTTTCTCTTTTTTTCATTTCTCTAGTTTCCTTTACTTCTCTTCATGTGGGTTACTTGAACATATTTTACAGTTCTATTTTAATTTATCTATAGTATTTTTGAGTGTTTCTCTCTTATAGGTTTTTCAGTTGTTGCCCTAGGTGTTACATTTTATATACATAATTTACCCTACATAGTGGTGTTATCATTTTGCCAGTTCACATGAAATATAAAAACTTCACCTCTCTTTACATCTCTTTTCTGCCCCCATTAAAATATAAATGTCTTAAATTTTTCCTCTGTATACATTGAGAACCACTTCAGAGTGAGTTATAATTTTTGCTTCAGTTGTCAAACATAACTCATAATTATAAAACTCAAGAGAAGAAAAGTGTGTTGTATTTACCCATATTTTTACTCCTGTTATTCTTTTTTCCTTTCTGCTATTCCAATATTTCTTCTTTCATAATTTATTTTCTGTTTATAGAGGATTTTCTTATAGACATTCTTTTAGGGTAGGTCTGCAGGTTACAGATTCTCTTAGTTTTCCTTCATCTGAGAGTATCTTGATTTTCCCTTCATTCCTGAAGGATATTTTCACTGGGTATAGAATTCTGGGTTGACAGTTCTTTTTTTTTCAGCACTTGAAAAAAACGTGTGCCTCTTCCTTCTGACCTCCATGGTTTCTGATGAGAAATCCACTGTCATTCGAATTGTTTTCTTCCTATAGGTAAGATGTTGTTTCTCTCTCACTGCTTTCAAGGTTTTTTTTTCTTTGTCTTTATATTTCAGAATTTGATTATGATGTGTTTTGGCGTGAGTTTCTTTAAGTTTATCCTGTTTGGGGTTCACTCAACTTCTTGAATCTGTAAGTTTATGTCTTTTGCCAAATATGGAAAGTTTTCATCTTTTATTTCTTTGAATAATACTTCTTCATCTTTGCCCCTTTCTCTTTTTGTTTAAGGACTCTGATGAAGTGAATGTTAGATCTTTTGTTACAGAAAAGATGAATATAGGCCCCTGAGCTTCTTCACTTTTTTCAGTCTTTTTTCTCTCTGTTGTTCATATTGGATAATTTCTATTGTTCTATCTTCCAGTTCACTGATTCTTTCCTCTGTGCCCTCCATTCTGCTGTTGAACCTATCTATTGAGTTTTTAATTTCAGTTATTGTGTTTTTCTGTTCCAAAGTTTCCATTTGGTTCTTTATATCTTTTGTTTCTTTGCTGAGATTTTCTATTTTTCATTTAAAACATTTAAGTGTGTTTTTAATTATCTGTTAAGCATTTTTATGATGGCTGCTTTAAAAATCTTTGTCAGTTAATTCTAACATTTATATCACCTTGGTGTCTTGTGATTGTCTTTCTCATTTAAGTGGAGATTTTCCTGGTTCTTGATGTGATGAGTGAATTTTGATTGAAACCTAGATATTTTGGTATTACCTTGTAAGTCTCTGAGTCTTGTTTAAATCCCCTGCTTTAGCTGGTCTGCTGTGCTTTCACTGCAGCAAGGGCAGTGTTGGGAGTTGCCCCATTATTGCTGGATGGGGTGGATGAATTTGACCTCTATCGACACTGGGTGGTAGGGAGGTCTTTGTTACCATTGGACTCCCTAGGATGCCACTTTCTCAGTTGGACTGTGAGAGGTAGAAGTGCCTTGTTACTGCCACCAGTGTGGTTGCCACCCACATAGCAGGGTTGGCCTCATTCCCTCCAGGTAGTGGGGAGGGTGCTGGCTTTCCACTAGGATGTGCTGTCCTAAGTAGGGAGAAGATGGGTCATTAATGTTGGTTGCTCCCCGCAAGGCCCTCTGGCATTGTGTAGGTCAGGGTCTTGCTATCACAGGGCAGGAATAAAAGTCCCTGCTCCCTTGAGACCAGAGACTTGACTTTCCTGAGACCACCTCATTACAAATGGTGAGGGTGGAATTCTAGGCTCCGCACTCAGTCTCTATCGAGGTAAGTGGAGGTTGCAGTGTCCCTGTGGAGCTTGGCTGTGGTGCCACGGTCATTGTCTATGAGTTCTCTGTCTTGCTAGCTTCCCCCTTCCTAGTCCATTCACTAAGGAGAGCTGATTTTGTTGTTGTTGTTGCAGTTTGGCCGGGGCTGGGTTTGAACCCGCTACCCTTGGTATATGGGAGCAATGCTCTACCCACTGAGCCACAGGCGCCGCCCAAGAGAGCTGATTTTTTTTTTTTTTTTTTTTGACTTTTACAAATTTGTGCTTGTTGGCATTTCTGAGTTGCCAGCTTCTCTGGCACCAAGTTGAGGGTGTATGGGGCATAAAAGAAAACAAAGAAAATAAAAACGTATTGTTGCATTGTTCCTCAGGTCCCAATGTCCCTAGCCAATCTGCCGCCTTCTTTCCACCTTTCAGAATGTTCTCATATTTGCCTTGTATGTGATATCCAAGAATCTTATATAGAGTAGCACCCTTGCCCAAGGGTTCACATTCCTAGGTTTTAGTTACCCGAGGTCCACTGCAATCTGAAAATGGCCATTAAGTAAAATAAGGGTTACTTGAGCACAAGCACTATGATACCATAGCTAATGACTAGAAGCGATTGGGGCAGAATGGAGTAGGATGGCATGAGATTTCATCACACTACTTAGAACAGCAGGTGATGTAAAACTTGTAAATTGTTTATTTCTATAATTTTCCATTTATATCACAGTGCCTATGATTCACCTCACTAGATCCTATTTCATAGGCATTTTATCATCTTACATCATCATAAGAAGGATGAGAATAGTACAATGAGATATTTTAACAGAGACCACATTTGCATAATTTTTACTACAGGATGTTGTTATAATTTTATTATAAATTGTTGTTAACCTCTTACTGTGTCTAATTTATAAGTTAAACTTTATCATATGTGTGTATACATAGGAAGAAACAATATTTTGAGGGTTCAGTACTATCTAAGATTTTGGTCATGCACTGGGGGTCTTGGAATGTAGTCCCCAAGGGTAAATGGAGGTGACTATATTTGCTGTGCTTAGCAGAGTAGATGAGGCAGTACTTCTGTTCTCTTCAGAAGCTGAAGTCTTGAGTTAATTTTTATATGTAATGTGAGATAAGGATTGAAAGGTTTTTTTTCTCCCCTCTAATGGATGTCCAATCATTCCATTACCATTTTTTTAAAGGATTATCATTTTCCCATTGTATTATTTTTGGCACTTTTGTCAAAAATCAATTGATAAGTATTATTTTATTTCAGGAAAAAATTCTGAGATTATTGTTATAATTGTTAGTTCCATTATGCTGTATTATTTTTGTATTTCAGACATTCCAGTTGTGCAAACTTTGGCTCTCTGTTGCCTGTCTTGTCTATAACTTTATTTCTGATCCTTTGAATAGCTCATTTCATAGTATCCTCTTGGCTCATCTCATGCCTATCTTCCGTTTCTGTGATAAACTTTCAGTCATATCTGTTCTCCCTTGGACAACTTGTTCTTTCTGAGATAATCTTGTCTTTCTCTTTAATTTTCTTTCTGAGATAATTTTGTCTTCTTTAATTTCTCTTTTGTGCTCATCCCATATCTTCTAGTTGTCCTTCCATTTTATTTTGAGCTTTTGAATCTGATTTGTAGTAATCTTTCCTATTAGCATTGCTTGTTCAATTATATTTAATTAGTGTTGAAAAGTTATATTAGTTTTCCTCTACTTTGCAGGGGGGTGTTTTATAAAATTTTATTAGCTGAAAAGTTTTTATCCTTCCTTTCTACTTTCTTCTTATAGAAGCTTTTTGAGATAATGATAAACTGTGTAAATTTTCCTGGACCAGCAATTACATTTGACTTTGTGGAGGGCAGGGTAGAGGTCTGGATAACTTACTTGCTTTCTAGTTCAAGAATATCCTCCTTTGGTGGAGGGAGTAGAGTCTTACTCTGTTGCCTAGATGGTAGAGTGGTGTCATCATAGCTCACACCAGCCTCAAACTTCTGGGCTCAAACCATTCCCCTGCCTCAGCCTCCCAAAGTGCTAGAACTATAGGTGTGAGCTACTGTGCCTGCCTTAAGTGACACCTATTAGTACAGTGAAATCTGGTTTGTTTGGATTGGGGAAAGAGGTTTGCCTAGTTTGACCACATACATTTTCGTCTCATCACCTTGCCACCAAACGCCCCTTTCCATTTTGAGCCTCTCTTCTTCTTTTTTTTTCATTTATTATTACTATTTTTTTTTGAGACAGTCTCACTTTGTCATCCTAGGTAGAGTGCCATGGCGTCATAGCTCATAGCAACCTCAGACTCTTGGGCTCAAGTGATCCTCTTGCCTCAGCTTCCTGAGTAGCTGGGACTACAAGGGCCTACCACAGTGCCTGGCTATTTTTAGAGACGAGGTCTTGCTCTTGCTCAGGCTGGTCTTGAACTCCTGAGCTTAGGCAATCCATCTGCCTCAGCCTCCCAGAGTGCTAGGATTACAAGCATGAGCCACCGCGCCGGGCCCTGAGCCCCTCTTTTTCCTTCAGAAGCCTATTGAGGTTGCCGCCTTAGCCCCTGGGCTGTCCAGGCTCCTTCCTCTCAAGTCCTCAGCTCCAGTGCTGGGCTCTACCAGCTCCCAGATGGCTCTTGGTAGTTCTTCATTTGGGATGGAGTCCATCTTCTAGGGTGAGCAGCAATTAATGTCTACATCTCCTCCTCCTAACCCCCTGTTAATGTCCACACCCCCATTAATGTCCACACTACCCCCCATTAATGTCCACCTCCCCACACCTACCCCAGTCACTAGGGCCCTGCTGGGCTCTGCTCTCCTCCACACAACCCTGGCCTGATTCTAAGTCTGAGGCCTCATATGTTATTTCCACACTTACATGCAGACTAAAGCTTGTGGTTTCTTGTCTCCCATATACTACAGGGATAGACTGTGGATAATTTTGTTCTTTCTCTATATTGACCACACACAGTTAATAGAGGGTATGGGGAGAAATTTGAGTGTAGGTAACTGCCATTATCTACAGGCACTAGTTTCTTACTATCTTTTTCTTTTCTGCTGGATTTGTAGTATGGCCCCTTATAATTGCCTTCTTACCTTTTCCCCCTCCCTCCTTCACTTGAAAAACTCTTTTCCCCTAATGATTTGTCAATTTAAATGGTTTACCAGCATCTTGATCTTTGTCTTTCTTGATCTTTTCTGTTGCATCTTTGTTTTCTGTTTCATTAATTCTTGTTCTAATTTATTATTTCCTTTATTCTACTTGCTTTATCCATACTGTAATATTCTTTCTCCAGTTCTTTATTTGAATATTTAGCTCATGGAATTTGAGGTGTGTTTAAGGCTTTAATTTTCACTTTGAGAATTATTTTAATTGCATATTATAAACTTTGAAATATTGGTTTCTTGTTTTAAGTCTTTTTTCCAAGTGTGATTATGATTTGTTATTTGATTTATGTGTTATTTATAAGTATGGTTTTGAATTTCCAGTTGACAGGTTTTTCTATGTTGATTTTTTTCTCCCTTCTTTTTGCTTTTGATTTCATTATTCTCTCTCATCTATCATCACTTCTATTTCAAATCATCCAGTTGGGGTTTTTTTTTTCTTCCTTTCTTTTTCCATTTTGCTTGAAGAACATCTTTCCTAACTTTGTTTAGATTGAGTGGTGGTAAGTTCTCTCATTTTGCCTGAGTGGTCTTTGCCACTGTTATTAATTCTACTTTACATGGAATTCTAGTGTGCTATTTTCTCTCAGGATATTGAGACCGTTCCATTGTCTTCTGCCTCTGTTGATTCCTTTGAGAAGCCAGTTGTCAGTCTGAATTATTTCTCCTTTTTGTGGCTGTGTCTTCTCTCTGTAGCTGCTTCAATAAAACCATATATATTGTGGAAGTTGAAATACATGGGGAGGCAGAGACAAGGGCAAGTGGCTTCTGCCTTCAGCAGCTTCCCACGCTTTGCCAATCTTGTTCACTTACACTTTCTCTTGCTTTCTTGTGTATCATTTTTAGGTATAAATATGCCAGTAAGTATCTTTAATAATTAATAGCCACCATAGCTCTTTCTTTCTTTTCTTTTCTTTTTTTTTTTCTGAGACAAGGTCTCTCTCTGTTGCTCAGGCTGGAGAGCAGTGCTGCAGCCTCCAAATCCTGAGCTCAAGGGGTCCTTCTGCCTTGGCCTCCCAAAGTATGGGGATTTCAGCCCTGAGCCACTGCACCCGGCCATTTTGTTATTATACTTTACAATATTGGTAATGGTTCCTTGGTACTAATCAATCTATTCTAGGTTCAGACTTCACTGGTTATCTCAAAAATAACATTTTACAGATGGTTTGTTTGAATCAGAGTCCAAACAAGGTTTACTCCTTTAACTTTGCTTCATTTTGAAAACGTCTCTTTTATGTTATGATGATTTTCTCTTATCTTCATGCCATTTATTTGTTGAAAAAAGCATACCATTTGTCCTGTAGAATTTCTCACATTGTTGATTTGGTTGACTTCATCGTGGTGTCGTTTAGTAAATTCCTCTGTCCTCACTATATCCTGCTACTGGTGATTAGACCTAGGACAGAGCTGCTGAGCTGTGACACCACTGAAATTCTGTTGTTGGCAGCTGTCCTGAGCGTCTCAGGTTGTGTAACAGCAGCCTGGCCTGCACTTACCAGATGTCCCAGATGGTACCAAAGTCACCCATTTGTGAAGCACAGATCTAGAGACTTGGTTAGAAAGAATCAAGTCCATTTCTTTTGTAAGCATCATAGGTGGTGGTGTGCACTTGCTATTGCATTTGAAATGTACAGCATAGTATAAAAACAACCTAAAAGTTTACTAACCAACTATTATGTAGTATGTACATTTCTAAAATAGTTACTATGTGCTTCTGAATTTTTTTGGTAAGAGTTTATTTCTTGCTTTCTTTAAAAAACTTCCTACTGGGGTGGCACCTGTGGCTCAAAGGAGTAGGGTGCCGGCCCCATATGCCAGAAGTGGCAGGTTCAAACCCACCCCAGCCAAAAACTTAAAAAAAAAAAATAGGGCGGCGCCTGTGGCTCAAAGGAGTAGGGCTCCGGCCCCATATGCTGAAGGTGGCAGGTTCAAACCCAGCCCCTAGCCAAAAATTGCAAAAAAATAAAAAAAAAAAATAATAAAATAAAAATAAAAAACTTTCTACTGAAATATATAAGCAGTTATCTTCTTTCTTTTTCTTTTCTTTTTTTTTTTTTTTTTTTTTTTGCAACAGAGTTTCACTCTGTCGCCTTTAGTAGAGTGCTATGGAGTCACAGCTCACAGCAACCTCAAATTCCTGAGCTCAAGCAATCCTGCTCCTTCAGTCTCCCAAGTAGCTGGAACTACAGAGGAACTACACCACAACATCTGCGTAGTTTTTCCATTTTTAGTAGAGATGGGGTCTCACTCTTGCTCAGACTGGTCTCCAAGTCCCGAGCTCAAGGAATCCTCCTGCCTCTGCCTCCCAGAATGCTGGGGTTACAGGCGTGAGCCACCGTGCCTGGCCAGTCCCCTTTAATTATAGTGATTTTTGTCTCAATGTGAATATGGTTCCCTGAGCTTTTTTATTTTAGGTAAGCATTTGCCAAGTACATATTTTTCCATCTTTTGACTTTCAGCCTTTATGTGGCCCTGTATTTTGGGCTTGTTGTTTGGAAACTACATATTTTATAACTGTTATTTTATAAAATCTAGTTGAATCTTTGTCATTTAATTGCCCAGTTTAGTCTGCTCATAATTATTGTGACTAGTAATTTACTTGGACTTTCTTCATCCATCTTAGATTATGACATTTATTCCATTTTTCATATGCTTTTTCCTTCTTTTTTAATACTAATTGATTTTGATTGTTTATTTGCTTACATGTCCCATTTTGCCTTCTCCTGGTTTAAAAACTATAGATTCTATTTCTATTCTTTTAGTGATTAAATTTGTAATTTTACCTGTATTCACAGTAAAATCTGTAGTTGTTAACTTCCCTTTTAATAATACTAAGGCCTTAGAATAGTAACTTAGTCCCATTTTTCCCAACTTCTTTGTTACTGTTGTATAGCATTCCAGCTCTTTTTTAAAAATTCCACACAGTAGATATTATTATTGCTTTGACATGATAGAGACCATGTTTATTTAGATTTGCCAGTTTATTGTCTCACTGCTCTTTGGCTTACCTTTTTGCCTTATAGCTCAAACCTCCATTTGCTATGATTCTCTTTCTTCCTAAAGTTCAGACAGTCCTGTGTGACCTGACACGAGCACTCCCGAAAATGCCTTGCACTAGAAATCATAGAGGTATAGGAAGAATAGAGTTGGGCCCAATGACTCAAGAGTTGTTTAACTCTTTAACCAGAAACTAAAAAACTGGAATGGTCCTGATAAAAAATAATAGCAAAGTTTCATTTCTATTAGCATTTATAGTCAGTGTCAAAATCTCTTCAGCCTCAAATGCTGAGACTTAACCCTGTTTTCCTGTGATATGAGGATCCTGGTGGGCATTTGCTTTCAAGGAACAGCCTGGCTCGGCACCCATAGCTCAGTGGTTAGGGTGCCAGCCACATACACCAAGGCTGGTGGGGTCAAGCCTGGCCCAGGGTCTGCTAAACAACGACAACTGCAACCAAAAAGTAGCCAGGTGTTGTAGTGGGCACCTGTAGTCCCAGCTACTTGGGAGGCTGAGGCAAGAGAGTCACTTGGGCCCAAGAGTTTGAGATTGCTCTGAGCTGTGACGTAACAGTACTCTACAGAGAGTGACAAAATAAGACTCTGTCAATAAAAAAAGAAGGTTCAGCCTTGGCCTGAACTCACAAAGCTGTGATGTGAAGGGAATTCTTGAATCCCAATTGGGTCTTTTCTCCTGTTGTGCGTTGCTGTTATTGTGAAAGAAATGTGGCTTTAAATAATAAGTATTCCTTACTTTAAAGGTGATATGTAGATATCCAAACCCTTTATGCTGCTTCTAGAACTCATGATGGTAATGCTAAATGTTTGTTGTCTAGTCTCCCACTGCCATGTGTCTGGGTACCCAATGCCCATCTGCAGCTGTCTCTGTCTTACTGGTGCAGGAGCAGGGTCCACCACCTCACAGAGCCTCCCCTTATAAGCATAAATAATATAAATGGGTACAGGATTTTGGCCACAGCTGTAGGCAGACTCAGCCCAAAATAAATCCCTGATTGAATTAAAGTGATAAATCCTTCATCCTATCTGCCTAATAGACAAAAGGGTACTTTCACTGGTGGAAGACATTAATGAGACATGCAAACAGGCAGGACAAAAGAAGTGTAATAAAACAAAAAGTATGGTCTAAAAGCCCTTCTGAGGTCACAGCTAACATTCTGGTGTTATTTTTCTCTTTGCATGGGTGTTATTTTCTACAGGTGGGGCTCATGTAGGGTATACAAGTATGTGGTCTGCCTTTTTTTTTTTTTTTTAACTTACCATGTCATAAATTTCCTTTTACATCTCTAAAGTCATTTTAAATTTAATTAATCAATTTATTTATTGAAATGGGGTTCTCATTATGTTTCCCAGGCTAGACTTAAACTTTAGGTCTCAAGTGAGCTTCCTCCCACATTGCTGGGACGATAGGTGTGAGCTTTTTTAATATTAATAGTATGATGCTTCATATAAACATTTCATATTTTACTTAGTCAAGCTATGGTTATATGTTTCATAACTTTTGTTACTGTAAAAGAACTTATAACAGAGTAAATACAGATTGCTGTGTGTATGCTTGATTGCTTTAGCGGATAATGTCTTAGATATTAATACAGTATTTTAAGCTTTAATTAAGTATTGTTAAATTTCTTTCTCAGAGGTCTGTGTATTTAATAATTTATGTTTTCAGCAGAGAAATTTGATGATACCCATTTCATAAGTGGTCACTATAAAACTGCCTATGCTTGTGGCTAGGGGAGCTGGCTGCCCAGTGCCACGTTAGCTGTTCTCACATGCCACACAAGGCTCTTTTTTCTGGCCCAGCTATTCTCTGCTGGACTTCAGAGTGGTCAGTGGCCAAGGGGGGCTTGGAGCTTGTTCTCTACAGCAGGCTGTAGGGATAAGCACCTTCATTTTTGTTCTTAATATCCTCTTTGCTTTTATGTTTCTTTAAAGAAGTAAAAATGTGATACAGTGTGATACAGCAGGTGGGGGGGCTCCAAGTCACTGCACTATCTTCTTTGGTTTCCCTGAGGTCTCAGGAACTCAGTCACCCACAAGAGTTGAACTATATGTTAGGATAATTAAAGATGTAGAGTTGTGAGCAAAATGCATGAATAGCAGGCTTTATCTGACATATCAGGTTATGGTCATCTCAGTCCTGGGCAGTTTGGTTTGTGGGAGCAAAACTGGGCAGGGCTGGAGTACTTATTCAGCAAGCAGAGGGTGGGCCTGGGGGAGGGCGGGTGCTGAGTGGAGGCCAAGTGAGGACCCATAAGGACCCAAGGAAGAGCGAGCTGTGAGCAGAGACTGGTCAGCAAATCCTTCCTGACCTCCCTATCATTGTGGGCCCTTATCTAGAATCCTGAGGGAGAAAATGCCAGGTCAGTTCAGACTGGACAATGATGGTCAGGGAGCTCCTGTGGGCTTCTGAATCAGGGCCAGCCCTGCCTGTCCAATCTCACTGCTCCAAGGGTCCTGCAGAGACCATGGAGAGGTCTGACTGGCTTTGCTCCTTTTGGAGCATGCACAGCCCAGTGGGCAGCACTGGGCTTGGCACTGTTCCACCCCAGCCCTGCCAAATCAAGATGCAAGGAGGGACCGGCCTATCAGAGTCTCTGCACACACAGCTCAGGGACTTGGTTGTGGCTGTGGCCTGCCGTCATCCCCTCAGCCATGTCAGCGAAGCTGTGTGCCTGGCCAGGGCCTCCTGGTGGAGAGATCATGTGATGTGGGCTGTGTGCACACCACACCCTTACCTGGTGGCTCTGTACTCTCACAGGTGGTAACGTGGACCCAGAGAGCCAAGTGGAAGGGAAGAAAGAGGTGGAAGCCGATGACGTGATGAGGAGCGGCCCCCGACCCATTGTGCCATATAGCTCCATGTTCTGCTTAAGCCCCACCAACCTGTGAGTCCCTCGTTGCCCCGGCGTATGGCTGTCTCTCTTTTCCATTCATCATGACCTGCAGAGACACAGGAACCAGCATGGCCTGTAGGTGCCCTGAGGGCGCAATTGCACCCTATGCTACGTGAGCTTCTTTGGTCACTGCCATAATCCCACGAGACACATGCCCATGACTTTTCATGCAGATGAGGACACAGATGGTTCTGTACTGCATGCACTGATATAGCAGTCTTGGTGGTGCAGGGTTTGAACCCAGCAGCTGTAAAGCTGCTGCTCAGCCCTGCATGCTCAGCCCTACATGCTCACCCTCCTCTGCACACATGGGCCCATCTTCCCGTGTGCATGCAGGTTTCATGCACCCCCTTCCATTGCACCTGTCACCCGCATGTGTATGCATGCATGCAGTATCTGTTTACTTGTTCACCTGTGTGCTTGCCCATGTCTGCCTGGCATGCATTTGCCATCCAGTCATCAGTCTGGTGCTCTCATCGGTCCAACTAAAGTCCATGTGGTAGACTGCACTCTAGGCACTGGAGGTGCTCAGGACCAAGGACCTTGCTGAGCCTATGTGCCTGTGGGAGCGACAGACACCAGGCACAACAAATAAGTAAAAGACGTAAGACGTCCAACAGTGCACAGTGCAGGAGGAAGCGCAAAACAGGGTGGAGATGCTGTCCAGGCACTAAGTTAGATGGAAGGTTGGGAGTGGAAGGGAGGGTGTGCAGGGGGAGCAGGGGATGTAGACAGGCAGTCCAAGGGCAGCAAAGGCAGGTTGGCCTATACCCCATTTGTTGCTGGTCTGCCCGGCCACTCCTGCCCCAGCAGCCAGTGGTGTCTGCACATGGCCCTCCAGCACCCACTCTCCCTGCCTCCTCCCTCTCTGTTACAGCTCAGCACATGCACAGGCATGGTCCCTGCCACAGGGGGCAGGGAACATCCAGTAAGTTCACCATGAAAATATCTCAATGGGGAGATGCTGGCATTGGGGAGCAGGTGGATTGTCAGTAAAGCTCTCCTAGCAGAAGAGGTACCTGTGCCAAAACCCGAAGGGCAGAAGCTCTGGGGCGGAGGAAGGGTATAGGAGGTAGTGGGCTAGGACAGAGGGTGGACATGGGAGGCAGCAGACTGCAGGCAGCACGGGCAGCGCCAAGATGAGAAGGGCTTGACTGCTGGCATCCTTGGGGATGGACAGCACCGAGAGGTGGACATGCTTGGCCTGCACCTCAGCAGGGTCCTTCGATGGGAAGAATGGACAGAGATGCCGGTGGTTGAGGTGTTGGGAAGAAATGGTGGTGGTTTGATTGGAGTAGTCAGAGTGGAGAGGTTTAGAAGTAAGTGCCTGGAAGGAATTTTGGAGGCAGAATCTTCAGAATTTGATGGTACATGTACTATGTGGGAGAGGAGGGGTTGTCACGGACAGCACCAATCTCTGCTGGATGCTGGGCAGAAGGCAGTGTGCTCACCAAGACTAGCAGTGCTGCTGAGGGTCTGGATGAGAAAGCCTAAAGCAACTGGAGACATCTTGTAGCCAAGTGGCCCGGAGTCTAAGTGGTAGAAACCCAGACACAGGCTGCTGAATTAGAAGGAAAAGTGTCTCCTTTAAGGAGGGAGAAATGCCAAGGAGTGAGTGAAGAACTAGCAGGCTGTTGGAAGACCTGCAGGGCAGATCCATGGGTGTGAGGGTAGGCGCCAGATGAGGATAAGGAGATGTGCATGGGCTCCCTCCAGAGAAGAGAGAGAGGGGGAAGTCTTTGGATGGAAGGTCTTAGGATGTCAATGTTAGAGGAGAGACTGGAAGGGCTAGAGGGGCAGAGGGTGTGCCTGGGACGGAGGAGGTAGAGGTGGTGCTCATAGAGCATGTTCCTTGTGTTGGCACGAGAGACAGTCCACTCCACCTAGCCCATCTATTGCTGCCCTTTCTGTACGCTGCTCAGAGATTGGCTTTCCAACCCCCTGAGCACTTGTCTGCACCAGTCTCCTATTTCTGTCCACACTGTTTGCTGCTATTTGCCTGCCGGAATGGGACTTCCTGAGGTGGAGGACTTGCCTGCCCTGTTCCCCAGAGTTCAGCACAGGCTGGCAGAGCAGATGCTCAGTAATGTTGCATGAGTGAGTGCAGGTGAGCAAGTGGGCTTGTGTTCCTGGCGGCCCTGGGAAGCTTCCTAGGCTGGGAGAGGCCTGCCGTCTGCCAGAATGCTGGTGCTGACATCCATCCTTTCTGGACATCAGCCAGCTGGACACAAGTGGTTATGCTGTAGGGAAGTGTGGCCTGTGAGCTGTAGCTGGCCAACCCCTGCATGGGCTGTGCAGCCTTCCCATTCCTTGCCCTTTGCTGCCCTCATGAGTACCTCAGCCACCATTGTCACCGGGCTGCTGTGCCGGGAGAAGTGGAGAAGGCTCTGGTGCCTGTAGCTGAGCAAAGTGTGCCCAGTTGCTCACAGCCTCCATGCTTTATCCCCATAGGCTGCGGCGCCTCTGCCACTACATAGTGACCATGCGCTACTTCGAGATGGTCATCCTTGTGGTCATTGCCCTGAGTAGCATTGCTCTGGCTGCAGAGGACCCTGTGCGGACAGACTCTCCCAGGAACAATGTGAGTGGCAGTGGGGCCGGCTTCTCCCTGAACATCCTCCCTCTCTGCACCCCCTCTTCAGGGGTGCAGGGCCCCATGTCTGAAGGCAGGAGTAGCAGGGGTTGGGGCTACAGCTGGGGGACTAGCCCAAAGGGATGGATGCATGTCTGAGCCCTGCCTCCTAATGCCCAGCCCACAGCTCCCAGAATGGTCATCTGCCCAATGACTCAGAGGAGCTCAGAGCCCCTGCAGCAGCCCTGGCTCAGTCCCCAGCTTGGTGTTTGGAATAACCTTCCTTTTGGTTTCAGGCTCTGAAGTACATGGACTACATCTTCACAGGTGTCTTCACCTTTGAGATGGTGATAAAGGTGAGCTGTGTGACCACCCCAGCTACCTGGTGTTTTGCTCATCCTCCCATATGAGATGGGGCTAAGGCTGGGGGTTAAGCCACATTCCTGGTAGCCTCTGGTGAGGGTGCACAGTGGGTGGGTAAGCAGTGAGTATATGCATACGTGTGTTAGGACATGAGAGCACCTGCTGCATGCATATGGGGTGTGTTTTGAGAACAAGAGGCTTCATAATTCATTGAGGACCCCTTGTGCAGAATCCCCTCCCCAGAAGTGCCTGGGTCCCTGCTGCACTCCGCTCCTGGAACAGGACACTTTGGGTTCAGCCCCTTCCCTAGGGCTGCTGTGTGACAGGAGGCCAAGAAGCCTGGGGAGAGCTGAGGAGCCGTGGGAAGTAGGCACTGAAGGCACAAATTTAAAAGGGGTCTGGCATTTGCCTAGTAACAGGCTCAGGGTCTGCCGCCTCACTGCAGCCTTCATTTTCTGTCTCTACATAGGGACATGAGTGTTCCCTTATCAGTGTCTGACAGGCATGTGCTCAGCGTGGTTGGATATGCACACGTGTGTGTACACCCGTGACTTTAGCATGTGTGTCCAATGCATACTCTCAGGGTGGCACTCGGCACATCATCATGTTTTATAAATGAGGAAACTGAGGCTACAGAGGTCCTGACACCTGTCCCAAGTCCCCACACAGGGAGTGGCAGAGGCAGGCCACAAATGAAGGTCCTATAACCTGGATCAGCTTCTCTTCCTCCTGCATTGAGCCGGCCCTCTGAAGATGTGGCAGAGCATGGCTCTGCAGAGCACATGGTGGCAGACCCTCCCAGTCTCATTCAGGCTTCAGGGAGGCAGGGAGCCCAGGCAGGGTGCCAGGCTGTCATGAACTGTGACACAGGGGTCAGTGGCCTTGAGTCCCTTAGAGAATGTGATCTGGACTGTGACCTCTGCCCTTGGAGGGCATGTGAGCGTGTTCTGAGGCTACACTGAGGTCACAGACGTGCGAACCTTTGCTGAGAGGGAGTGACCCTGTGACACTAGGACCTGGCTCTACCTCTTTTCTGGAACATTATATTCGCTAATGTGTGTTTCTCACCTGAAGATGATTGACTTGGGACTGCTCCTTCACCCTGGAGCCTACTTCCGGGACCTGTGGAACATTCTGGACTTCATTGTGGTCAGTGGGGCCCTGGTGGCGTTTGCCTTCTCGTAAGTAACACATCGGCTCTGGTCTGGCTGCATGCAGCCACCAGAATTGTGGTGCAATCGTGTTAGGGTGGCCAAGGAGGAGACCTTGAGTGTAGGGGCATGGGGTGATGTCTGTGGGCCATATGGAACTGGTCCAGCTGCCTGGAGTTTGGCTCTATGGGGCCAGGGGACTTGAGGGGACCCGAGGCCTGTCTGTCCCTGACGTCCCACAGGTACCCGGTGGTTCTAGGACTGGGTGCAGCCCCACAGGGCCCTTACGAGCAGCTTTACCTGAGGTGAGCATCTGGGCCAGTGCTGTTCCCAGCCAGAGTTGGAGGTCATCTTACCCTCTTGGGGAATTGGACTGTTCCTTCTGCCTCCCTTGTGGGAATACTCACCCTGCTGGAGTGGGGCCTAGAGAGAACTCTGTCAGGCCTTGCATGGAGAGTGTCAGAGCCTGGGTGGACCTGGGGGGTGCAGAGGGCAGCTGTGGAGTGAGAGCCAGAGACAAGGAAGGCCCCTGACAGTCGATAAGCAACATACTGGGGGCTTTGCCTTCTCTGAGCCTACTGGGAGGGCTGCGCCTGCACAAAGGCCCCTCCTATCCTGCCAGCGTCACTGACTTTGCTCTCTTTGCCTCCTTGTTGCTGGACTCGGTAGGAGCGCCATGGGGTAATGCTTCTCTCTCTCCCCCCATGCGTCTGGCATCACAGCTCCAATGGCCTCTCTTCAGCCCTTTTCATCACCAGCCTTGCCTCCTGCTCACCCACATTCCCCATCTGGGCTGCATGCTGCTAGGAGCCATGTCCTCAAGCCCAGTGTTCCTGTCATGCCTTGGGTTGGGGCCTAGGGCTGGACATGGTCAGCCCTTGCTGCGGCCTTTCCTGGAAATCAAGGTGTCCTGATCACATGCTAGAGGCTGAGAATATCAGCTGGAAGGCAGTGAGGTGGCAACTGCCAGCTGTGGCCATAGGCCCCAGGATGTTGGACCTCTTAAGCTGCTTCCTCTGAGGCTCCTCTCTTGAAGTGGAAGCTTCCTCCCCACTCCTTCCTGTCCACACCAGTGCCCAGCCATACCCAGCTTCCCCTCTGGGTGTCTTAATGAACCCTCCTTCCATGGTAAAGGGAACAATGACTTTGTCAGGGTGTTGGGGAGGTCCTGCAATGAGGACAGTGAAGCCAGGGATGCTTGACAGTCCCAGAAGAAGGAGAGAGGTGAGACCCAGCCAGGTGGCCACAGAGGAAGAGAATGAGAGGCAGCCTGAGCTGGCCACTCTGCATGGATGCCAGAGGGCTGCTCCTCCCAGACAGGCAGTGTGGGCTCTCTCCTGCTCTGCTCCACCCCGGGCCAGCATCTGTCCTCCCTTCTCTGTCTGGCAGAGGAGGGTGGTTTGAGAGCAGGTTCAGGGGCTGGTGCAGTGATGGAAATAACCAGCTTAGAGAGCCTGGGCTTTGCCCACCGGAAAACTCAGCATTGCAGGGGAGTTTAATCAGACTCTGGGGTGTGGGCTGCTGCTGGGACAGCAGAGGACTGGGTATCTAGACTCTTCTGCACCATGAAGGCCTGAGCCACTCTGCCCACCCCACCCAGTGGGCCCAGAAAGACGCCTAGGGACAGGACCACCCCCCCACCCCCCCATGCAGGCCATTTCCCACTGAGCAAAGAAGCCAGAGCCCCAGGTATGAATGAAGCCCACTCCATACTGAGCCCTCCACTCCTGCCCCCATGGACTAAGGGCTATGCTTCTGATAATAGGCTCTCCATGAAGCCTGGCCTGGCCTCGCCTCAGGTGGAGTTGGTAGGAGGTCAGCAGGTTGGCCCCCTGTGCCTGCTAGGCAGAGGCAGCTAGTTCCTAGGGCCCTGACAAGCAGAGGCAGCACGTAGGTCTGCTCTGGCTTTTCCTGCGAGAGTCCCTGATGTGGGCACATGAACCCTGGACTTCTGAGCTTGTTTCTAGTGCCTGAGTTTTCTTTTCCCTGACTTTCTCCCTGCTCCCCTCTGTGTGAGTTTCCCTATCCACTGCTCTGTCTCTCTGTGGCTCCCTCCCTCCTTCCCCACCCTTGATTTATGTATGTAATATTGTCTCTTTCTTACTTTCCTTCCCCACTTCCCCCTTCCTTTCTGTCAGCTTTTTGTCATCTGCAATAGTGTTAGGGTGGCCAAGGAGAACTGCAGGAAGAGGCCAGACATGGCCCCCTTACCTCCCTCTGCCAGGACTGAGAAAGCAGGGGAAAAGCCCTTCCAGAATGTTGTAGTACTAAAGGGCTACAGTCCTGATACAGGCCCCCTGTCCTCTGCTCCTGGAAGCTGGCTCGGGGTGGCTGTCAGAGTATGTTTGAGGGAACTCTGGGCTCTCCCTATGCCCCAGGTGCTGGTCCCAGCCTGGCCCCTGTCCTCAGATGAGGCCCCAGCCAGGCAACCATGGGAAGAGCCAAGTGGCCTATAGTACCTGCAGGGCAAGGCCTCCCTGCTTCTGGATACAGAGGGGTGTGAGCCAGACCCTGGAGGGCTGCATGGGTGCGAGGCCCCCACCCACAACTCCACCTGTCTGCATCTGTGGTTTCTCCCTTCTAGAGGATCCAAAGGGAAAGACATCAACACCATCAAGTCCCTAAGAGTTCTGCGCGTTTTACGGCCCCTCAAGACCATCAAACGGCTCCCCAAGCTCAAGGTTGGAGCCTGGACCTGGGGCTTGAAGGGTGTGCTGTGCGTGTGTGCACATGCGTGTGCATATATGAGCATGCATTTACATGTGTCTACTCAAATCATACACCTGCATGAAGGAGATGGGCTCACTTAGCTGCAGAACCCTACCCAAGTAGACCTTGTTCCCAACATTCCCCTTCGTTAGCCCAGCAGGACCAGGGGTTTTCTTCAATAGCCACAGTGCAGGGCCGAAGAGAGGTAGAGGATCATGGAGGGGAGATGCTGCTAGGGCACAGGCTCCAGGAAGGTTAGGATTTAGGAGATGGGCATGGCTGAGGTTGTATAGCCTCAAACAGAGGATGAGTATAACCCAAACATTTGGAATTGTGCTAAAATCTAATCTTGATGGAGTGTGTGCTGGGCACTGTGCTAAGTGCTCATTTAATCCTCCAAATTTTGTGTGCTAGTTCCTGTTATTAACAGCTTAGAAAAGCAAGCCATGGAGCATTAAGCAATGTAGGAGCAGAGAAAAGTTTGCTTTGACCTCGTATGGTGTGAAGGGGGTCAGATAGATAGCCTAGGAGGCATCCAGAGGCCCTTTGGGTGCAGGTGTCACATCTGTATGACAGGTAAAGGGTGCCTGGGTGTGCTTGGCAGTGTTCTGGGAGGTGGTGGTGGATCTGCCAGGTGGTTCAAGAGTAGGACAGCTGAAGGTGCATCTCCTCAGTTCTGAGAGCAGCACTGGTCCACAGGGAACACCAGGCTTCCAGGCAGGGAAGTGGAAGCCCAAGGGTACTCAGGGAATGCTGGGTTTGGGGGAAGGGGTAGCCCAGGGATCCACAGGAATGCCACTTCCAGGCAGGGAAGGGGGAACCTAGGTGTGGTAGTAACAAACATCAGACTCACACAATGTCCCTGTCCTGGAGCAGACTTAGAGCACTATGCTTTATTCTTTTTCTGTCCCGTGTTACTTCCCACCAACGGGCAGGTATGAAGCGAGATGTGCTGGTAGGGACCAGTGCAGGAAGGAGCCTGCCCACATTCCCTCTGTACAAGTTGCCCCGTCTGAGGGCAGCGCCTATGGCTCAAAGGAGTAGGGCGCCAGCCCCATATACTGGAGGTGGCGGGTTCAAACGTAGGCCCAGCCAAAAACTGCGGAAAAAAAAAAAAAAAGACAAGTTGCCCAGTCTGGGCTCCTGGGCATCCTTGTTTCTGTGGCCTCTGACTCAGGAGACCAGATCTCCTAGGCGCCAGCTGTGTCCTGGCACTGTCCACCCACCCATCAAGGCTAGGATGACACCATTCAAGAGAAAGAAAGCACCGGTCACTTTTCTGTATCTAGGCAACTAGCCAGAGAGCCTCTCCTTGTCAGGGGCCTAAGGGCCTTGAAGGGTTCTCAAATGCACAAACATCATGACCTCAGTGATCCTGAGGTTCTGAGCCTGTAGGTGTCCTACCCTACTGGGTCATCTCTTGTGCCCTCCACACTGTTTCCTGTTCTGGTCCTCTCTGTGGCCATGCATGGCCCCCCCCCCCCCCCACTTCACTCCACCTCTCCTTATGTCCCCACCCCCCCTCCTCATGACCCCACCCCCTCATTTTCCACCCCCTCATGGTCCTACCCCTCCTCCTGACACCACCCCCTCCTTGTGGCCTTGAGAAACAAACAAAAAAATAGCTTTATTGAAATATAATTGACATACCAGTGTGTTCATAACCATCATTGAATGTGGTTTTTAGTATATCCACAAATCCCCTCTTTTCATCCCCATCTCATGACTCTACCCCCTCCTTGTGGCCCCACCTCTCATGGCCCCCATTCCCCTCATGCCCCACCTCTCATGGTCCTACCCCTCCTCATGGCCTCACCCTTCAAGGCCCCACCTGCCCCCTCATGCCCTACCCCTTGTGGTCCCACCGCCTCTTCTTGGCTCCCCCCCTCATGGTCCCACCTCTCCTCCCTGCAGGCGGTGTTTGACTGTGTGGTCAACTCCCTGAAGAATGTCCTCAACATCCTGATTGTCTACATGCTCTTCATGTTCATCTTTGCTGTCATTGCGGTCCAGCTCTTCAAAGGAAAGTTTTTCTACTGCACTGATGAATCCAAGGAGCTGGAGAGGGACTGCAGGTAAACTGGGGCAGGCTGGGGGTGGACGCAGCCCCATGGTACCAGGGACACCTGGCATTCCCAGGGCCAGGTGGGGCACAGTGTGAGGGCAGGGCCTTACCTGGGCACTCTGCTAGCACCACAGCAGAGACAGGGAGGTGGCTGCCTGGGTGGACCCAAGTAAGGCAACGTGGTGGCAGCTTCCTTTCAGGTGTCTCTGGTTGTGTGATGGTTTCTTGTGTACACATCCCATGGGGTACTGATCTGCTCTCTGACTGATGGGCATTGGAGCCTTTCTAGATGGGGGCTGGGAGTGCTGTACATGGCTGCCGCGAGCAGGGTAGCATCTCTTGAGCAGGATGGCACCTCTCGGGTGCCCAGGACTCTGCTTTGTGTCCCCTAACCAGATTCTGGTGCAAGTTCTTCCAGCACAATGAGCAACAGTCACACAACACTTTCACTAATGCCGCCTTTCTGTGTGTGGTGATCTTTCTCTGTGGTTTGAATTACATTTGATGTACAGTTGACGGTGAGGTGGAGCCGCTCTTCCTGGGTGGATTAGCCACTTGGATGTCCTTCCTAGGTGTGTCTACTTGGTCTTTGCCATTCTCCTGCAGAGGTTGTGTGTCTTTCTGGTTGATAATCGTCTAGATAGGAAACCTTTGCCAGATTATGGATGTCTTCTCCATCTTTATGGGATGCTTTATGCTCCCTTAATAGCATCATTTAAAGAACAAAATTCTTTTTATATATATTTTCTTTTATTTCAGATTGATATGAGGGTACAAGTGATTAGGTTACATTGTTTGCATTTCTAAAGTAAAGTTCAAGTTGTAGTTGACCTCTTGATCCAGGGGTTGTGCTGTAAAAGAACAAAATTCTTGATTTTGATATAGTCCAACTTATTTTTTTTTTAATTCTTTTATATTGATACTCTTACATTATGTTTAAGAAATCCACCCCAAGGTCAAGGATTTTGTTTATGTTTTCTTCTAAAAGTTTTATTTTTGCTTTTCACATTAAGAGATGCAAATATATTTGGAGTTAATATCTGTGTGTTATGTGAGGTGTGGATAAAGATAATTTTTCTGAAGATGGATATCCAATTGACCCAGCATCATTTATTTGATTATTTTTCCCCACTTCAATGGGCTCCTTTTTGAAAAACAAAAAAACACAGCTTTATTGGAATATAATTCACATATCAATTTGTTCATAACCATCCATTTAATGTGTACAATTCAGTGGTTTTTAGTATATTCACAAATCCTTATGATCATCACTACAGTCAATTGTAGAACATTTCATCACCTCATAAAAGCAAAACATAAACCACCATCTTTTATGTATCACTCCCATGTCCCCATCTGTACTCTTTAGCACCACCAATCTATTTTTTAATCTTTATAAATTTTTATGTCCAGACATTTAAAATAAATGGAATCATACGATGTGTGACTCTCTGTGACCAGCTTCTTTTATCCAGTAGGTTCGTCTATACTGCTCCTTGCACTTTGTCTTGCATGGTGGGTGTCTGTGCTGTGACACACTACATTTTATTCATTCCTATGTTGGTGGACAGTTGGGTTGTTCCTACCTGTTGGTTATTATGAATAATGCTACTATAATCATTTGTGTGCATTTTTGTAGCCTTATGTTTTCATTTCTGTTGGGTGTGTGGCTAAAACTGGAATTGGGAGGTGATTGGGTGGAGCAACAGTGTGTTTAGCTGTGTGAGGAAATGCCAGACTGTTTCCCAAGTGGCTGAGCCATTTTATGTTCCTACTAAGCAGTGTACAAGAGTTTTGAATTTTCTACCTTCTTGCTACCTGTTATTTTCCATTTTTTTAGTTTTTTTAAAATAATTGTCATTCTAATGGGTATGAAGTGATATCTCTTTTTGGTTTTGACTTGTTTTTTCCCTGCTAACTAATGACGTTGAGCATCTTTTCATGTGTTTAATGGCAATTTGTGTATCTTCTTTGGAGAAGTGTCTATTCAGATCCTCTACCATTTTCTAATTTGGTTATTTGTCTTTATTAAATGTAATGGTTTTTCGTATATTATAGATAAAAATTTCTTATCAGATAGATGACTAGCAAATATTTTCTCCAATTTTGTGGATTGTCTTTTCACTTTCTTGCTGGTGTCTTCTGAAGCACAAATGTTTTAAATTTTGATGAAATCCAATTTATTTGTTTTTTCTTTTGTTGCTTACAGATTTTGGTGCTATATCTAAGAATTCATCCAAATATGAGGTTGTGAAGATTTGTTCGTACATGTTTTCATCTAAGAGTTTGATAGTTTTGGCTCCTACATTTAGGTCTTTAATCCATTTTGAGTTAATTTCTGTATATGGAATGAGGTGGGCCCAGGCACATTCTTTTGCATGTGGGCATCAGATAGTCTAGCTCCACATGTTGAAGAGACTGTTCTTTCCCCATAGAACAGTCTTGGCACCCCTTTCAAACACATGTTGGCCAACAATACATGGGCTGATTTGGGCCTTCATCTTTAACCTCTAACCTCCTTGTGCTTCCCAGGGGCCAATACTTGGATTATGAAAAAGAAGAGGTAGAAGCACAGCCAAGGCAGTGGAAGAAATATGACTTCCACTATGATAACGTGCTCTGGGCCCTGCTGACGCTGTTCACGGTGTCCACAGGAGAAGGGTGGCCCATGTGAGTGCTTACTTGGTGCCCCAGGGATGGTTAGGCTACATGGGGTGGCCTGGTTAGGAACCCTGAGCCGCCTTCTCCCCTGACTCTGAACTCACACTGGTGATATAGGCCGTGAGTCCCTGGGGCCGTCTCCTAGGGGCTGTCCCTGAGGCTCAATGTGTGCTTTGTTCTGGGCCAGGGTGCTGAAGCACTCAGTAGATGCCACCTACGAGGAGCAGGGTCCAAGCCCTGGGTACCGCATGGAGCTATCCATCTTCTACGTGGTCTACTTTGTGGTCTTCCCTTTCTTCTTTGTAAACATCTTCGTGGCCTTGATCATCATCACCTTCCAAGAGCAAGGGGACAAGGTGATGTCTGAGTGCAGCCTGGAAAAGAATGAGGTAGGTGGATGCCTTGTGGGCTTCTTGGTGGGCAGTGTGGGCCTGCAGTTCTTGTCATTGGGTCAGCTTTTCTGCCAGAGCAGGGCAGGTTCTCCTTCCTCCTGCCGAGCCCACGTTTGGTCATTCGGGCTCACTCGAGGAGGCCAGGAGGTATTGGTCTGCCTTCTGCCATCAGGCTCCTGTGAGGGCCAGGCGAGACAGGTGTGCTGTGCCACCTTGGACTTCTCGGTGCTGTGTCTTCCCATGCTCTGTCTTCCCGTGCAGAGGGCTTGCATCGACTTTGCCATCAGCGCGAAGCCCCTGACGCGGTACATGCCCCAGAATAAGCAGTCATTCCAGTACAAGACATGGACATTTGTGGTCTCCCCACCCTTCGAGTACTTCATCATGGCCATGATAGCCCTCAATACGGCAGTGCTGATGATGAAGGTGTGTGGGAACAGTTTGCAGACTGGCACCTGCTGGGGGGTGTGAGCTGACTCCAAGGTGGGGTGAAGAGACCTGGGGGATCCCACTGCCCTCTGTTGCCTGGGGGTGAGGGCAGTGAGAAGATTCCAGGAGAACTCAGGAAGAGAGAGCAGGGAGGGGTGTCCTGGGCCTGGGCAGGTGTAGAACTCTTCTGCCCACCATGCTTGCACAGGAGGGTGTTCTGGTCCCAGGTGGAAGCCCTGGGGCTGCTGAACCCACGGCCAATGGCGTTTATTACCTGGGCAGTTCTATGATGCTCCCTACGAGTATGAGCTGATGTTGAAATGCCTGAACATTGTGTTCACATCCATGTTCTCCATGGAATGCGTGCTGAAGATCATCGCCTTTGGGGTTCTGGTAAGTGCCTTGGTCCCTTCTTTGTCCATTGTTGGCCTGCATTTGTGTTCCCCTTCAGGAGCTCATAGTTTAGAGCTGTGAATTCTCCAAACACCCAGAACACATGTGGTGCTATAGGGGCCCTTGGGAAGGGGCTGCTCTGACACTCTCGGCTATCTAAGCTTTGTCTCCAGCCCAGGTCCTGGTGGGCAGGCAGACCTGGGTTCCTCCTCTCTGGCACATGGCTCTTTGTTCTGTCTCTGCCCAGGCCTGCAGGCGTGTGTGTGTGTGTGTGGCTGTATGCCTCCTTGTCACTGGGCATGTGCTATGCTGCCTGGGGTGGCCCATCTGCCCTGTGCTAGGAGTCTTATCACGCTCACACCCTTCTTGACCAGGGGCTACCACCTGCAGCTCCTTGCCCAGCAGAGCCCCCTTCAGCCATGAGCACTAACTGCTCTTCTTTCTCTCTAGAACTATTTCAGAGATGCCTGGAATGTCTTTGACTTTGTCACTGTGTTGGGAAGTATTACTGATATTTTAGTAACAGAGATTGCGGTAAGTAGTGTTTCCTGTCCCCCTAGCAGACCCCCCCCCCCACTGGTTTCCTTCCAGCTAGTTTCCTTCTAGAGTACCCCCCACCTTGGCAGTCCCACTCTAATAGCAGCCTCTCCAGCTTCCAACTGAGACTCCTTCCCAGAAGTGGAGTATGGGCCAGGCATTGTCTCAGCAAATGTTCTTCTTTGAGTAGGAATATGGTTCTCAAAGGTCTTGCAGGCTGGACCCCTGAGAACCACCCTGAGCTCCATGGTTAACAGCTGACCCAGGAGACATGTGAGCCTTTAGATCTGTATGTGACAAATATCGTGTATCTAACAACTTGATATCAAATATGTAAACTAAAACCAGTAAGAATTTTTAGTTTAAAATATCAAATCTATCTATCTGTATATACATACACATAGAACAAAAAATTGTATACACATTTTAAGAAAGAAAAAAACTGTATTAAGATTATAATATTCAGTATATACTGATGACATTTGTTATATATTGTATCTCATATCTCTTGTAATTGCAAAGTCAAACATGGCTTGAGTATTACAATTTTAATATAGTGTTTTCCCTTTTTTTTGAGACAGTCTCACTATGTTGCCCTGGTAAAGTGCCGTGGCGTTATAGCTCACAGCAACCTCCAGCTCTTGGGCTTAAGTGATTCTCTTGCTTCAGCCTCTCTAGTAGCTGGGACTATAGGCACCTGCCACAACACCCAGCTGTTTTTTGGTTATAGTTGTCATTGTTGTTTGGCAGGCCTAGGCTGAGTTCGAACCCACCAGCTCCAGTGTATATGGCTGGTGCCCTAGCTGCTGAGCTATAGGCACCCAGCTGTGTCTTCCTTTCTTAAAATGTGTGTATATATTGCTGGTGCTCTCTCTCATGTATATGTGTATGTATAGAGAGATACTCATTCTTATCAAATGTGGATTATATCTGAAAACTGACCAGTGTTGGGACATAAACTTGTCTCAACAAATTTCAGAGACTCTGAATCATACACCAGTATTCTTTGAATACATGCATTAAGTTTGAAATATATAGCAGAAAATCTCTTTTGCTTTGTCTTAAGTTGAATTATCTAGAAGCAGACACTGAAATGAGGATTCATGTAATAGTCACTTCTTAAGTAGCTCTCAGGAAAGACTGGTAGAAAAGTTTGGGGTAGTGGACAGGAGGAGGACCAGAAATGCTGGCTCTCGAGCCAAGGCCCTGGGGTAATTTGAGTAATCTCCCACAGGGCCTCTGGAGAGAGGCGGGGCCACCCCCAGAACTGTCCCTCCAGGGCTCAGAGCTACAGACCTTTGGCCTGTCCTTGGGGTGAGGACTGTGGACTGCATCTGGGTATCCCCCTCAGATGCCTGCAGTCCTGTGGCACCTGCTGCCTGCAGTCCTGTGGCACCTGCTGGAGTGCAGAGGAGGCAGAGTGGGCAATGATTCAGTCTCACTCAGCTCTGCTCATACCTCATATGAGGTTCACTTTGCTCATTCTTTAGGATGGGTCTGGTCATGGCCATTGGGAGGCCAGCTGTAGGTCTCATGACTGTATTGGTCCAAGCTGGGCTATGCTCATCATCTTGTTCTTCCACTAGCCTTTCTCAAGCCTCTACTCCGTGGCTAGTCTTCTCTGTTTTGGTTGCTGGTCTAGTGAGGTGATGCAGACCTTTTTCCCTCCATGGCCAGGTCTTTCTTCCATTCCTTTGACCAGCTCTGGCTACTGTAACAGCCCAGTTGGTTAAGACTGGTCATTGGAATGTCTAGGAAGGCCTGGCAAGCCCCATCCCCCAGGCAGATTCCTGCCCCATTGTATGGTGGTAGCTCTGCCCTTCATAGCAGTCACCGCTGGGCAACCTGGCCAGTGCAGGAATTCCTTGCACTGTCTGCTGATCTCCTGGCAAGAGAATCCCCAGATGATCATGTGGTCACTCTGAATTTTGGTGTCCCCTGATAGAAGCTTTCTTCACCACTTCAAACCAAGACTTCTAGATTCAGCAGCCCTGAAACTATAGGAGACAAGCAGAGTCCACTGGGTCTCTGGAGTGGTGGTGGAAGGCAGCGTCCCCCTTCCTCATCTTCTGGATGTGTGCCCAGCACCCCCTCCTGGGCTTGGCCCACTGCAGTGTGGCAGCCCAGCCCTGTGGGGTGTGGCACACTTTGGTGCCTCACCTATGACTTTGGATGCCATGTCAGCATCACCTCAGGCCAGTACTTGAGGGGTGATGGGCTGGGCTGTTGGGCCCTGTGGTCATAGCTTCTCACGCAGCCCATTCTCTTGCTCTGAGCTGTATGTGGACTTGATCCCATGTTGGAAATTTCCTGACACTAACCCTCAGAAATTAGCGCAGGCCAGCACTGCCCTACAGACACACTAGGGTTTTGATGGATCCTAGCTGGGACAGGTCACTTTCCAGGGGAAGATGGCGCACCCCTCTACATCCCTGGGTGACAGCCCCAAGGCATGGTAGACTGCAGAAGCCCAGTATTGAGTTGAGGGCAGCCATCCCAAGATCAGGCTTGTGGTTCTAGGCTGGGCTGGAGAAGACAGAGTCTGGCTGGCTTATCTCAACCTTGTAGCTATGATGTGCTCAGGTGGGCATCTGTGCACCGTGCTCACTCCAGGGCTTCTGTGCCTCTTCCCTAGACTTCATTCCCTCCAGAGCTCTGGTCAAACTTTGCCCCAGAATCCTACAACCCTCAGCACAGGCAGCCTCTGTCTCTGCACAATGGCCGCCTGGAAGCACTGCCAAGCTCTGCCTCCCCACTGCTGTTCAGGCTGTTCCCAGGTGGGCTCTGGGCCTGCCCCCTGTGCTTTGTCTATGGTTCTGCCCCTAGTTGTAGCAAGCCTCACAGAGGTGATGGCTGAGTAGCCGTCTCAGTGGTGGGTCTCATCTACGATGGCACAGGCCTTTCTGCGGAGGCCTTCTGGCAATAACTAACTTGCCTTTCACCTGGCCCGTGTCCTGGCAAAGCACAGACTCCTGGACACCTAAGACCTTTGATGATGTGGCAGGTCTGTGAGTCCTTGATTGTCACCTATGCCCTGCAACATGTGACCTGTTGGGGCATCTGACCTGAGTATCATGCCAGTCGTGTGGTAACCCCATGTGGTGTTCTGAGGAACAAGCAGATGCTCTGGGTCCCACTTGGCCACGTCATTATGTGGGGTTAGATGCGGGAATCTGCACCAAATGCAGACTTCCCTGTCCTCTGCATCAAGGGTACTGAAACGGGCTCCCTAGGTCAGTGGCTGCCAGCCAGAGACAGGGGCTAAAGGACCTGTTCTACCCAAGTGCTAGACCACCCACGTTTGGGGTTGTCTCCTATTTCCCATCATGGTCCTGTTTCCTTGCACTGTGGATGGCCATCCCGTGTTCTTCTAGCCCTTGTTCAGTGTGTAGTGCTCAGTGTTGTGATGTACTGTTTTGGCCAGGGGGATGAGTAGGTGGAAGGCATCAGTGTCAAGGGTCAGTGTGGTGGGTTCTTCCTGCTACTAAGCGTATGTGGTATTGTTGTACTCATGGGCCACCTGGAAGAAAAACTCAGACCCCACTTCAGGTATAAATCAGATGGTGAATTATTACACTTGCGCAGGTGGGCCGCCGCTCAAAGGCGAACAGCCCAGAAGAGAAAAGCCAGTTGCCTTTTAGACCTTTTTTGTTGCCATGCAAGCAAGCAAAAACAAAAGCAGAACATGGCAGTTACTTAGCCCAGGCGTGGAGTTACAGAATTGGCTCAGGGGGGCTACAGCATGACGGTTGGCATGAGGGCGGGGTTACAGCGAGTCAGGGGTTACATCGTGGCAACTGGCATGGGGACGAACTTGGCTTGGGAAATTTTGCTTGAGTAAGTTTTTCACCATTGTTTAGCTATTGCTAGGAGGTTGGGGTAAGTTCTACCATTGTTTTACCTGTTGCTAGGAGTTCTCGGGAACTCAGGGAACTTCCTTGTTCTATTCTAAAACCTGTTTGAGGAATTAACCTGGGGGGGGGGGGTGTGTTGAGGCATGCGGGGACTCAAGCTGAGACAGTTAGGGGCTTTTAGGGATCCTTTTGCTTGGTACAACAATATCTGTCCCTGAGTCACTACTTAGCACGAGACAGGCAAGCCCCAGCTGCATCTGTGGGCATATCAGGGCCCCTGAGATACAAACCTGGCCCTATATGCCCCACTCTATCGTGGGTCCTACAGTGTCAGTGCTGGTATGGACCTCCAGCAGCTTTACAGTGTCCAGGGAGTCCTCTTTCTCTTGTGTGTGGTTTTACAAAGAAGTATGTTAGATCTCTTTGGGGAGCTGCAGGGAAATGACTACAGTTATAGACTCCCTCTTTGTATGCAAAATCCTTCTCCGAGGGGCCAGTGTCTCCTTCATGCTGTGTGCTGAGGGTCTGGAAAATGACTCTGGCTGAGAATGTGGGCAGGGGATCATTTCTGTCTGCTGTGGCACAGCCGGGCTCCTGCTGTGCCTGTTCCAGAGTACACACGCACTGTCCTTACTGGGGTCCCTCCACCTTGCCTCTGGGAGTGCCATGTCTGTTGGCTCCTTGGGGGTCCTGTGGTTCAGGGTCTTCATTGCCACTCTGGCTTTGCTGCCTTTCCCCACCAGCCAGCTTTGGAGAAAGCCAATATCCCATGGCTGTGCTGCCATCTGGCCTCTGCAGTGCCAGAGTCCTGTCTTCACTGAGGAAGCCCTGACTCATGGCAGCACCTCCTCCCAGGCTAGCAGAAGGTGGCCTCCACTGACCTGAGTAAGGCCGGGTCCCCCTCCCCAAAGTTGGCAGGGACTGCATCTTGCACAACGGTTCCTTACTAGCTCACCCTTGGGGTCCTTTGACCCAGTGCCTACATCTGTGGTTTCTGCCTCCTCTACCTCATTTAATGTGGTCTGTGGTTTTTCCAAGCTTCTGGAGCCATCCCTGCAGCCCAGTAGGCCTTGCGTCAGGTGTCCTCACCAGGGCACAAGTCCTGAGTCATAGAGAGAGTTCCCTGATCAAAAGACATTTCTTTCCCCAGCCCATGTCCCAGCCCCTCCCAAAGTGCCCAGGCCTGGCTGCCTGGTTCCTGCCCGTAGGTACTCACCATATCCTGCAGCCCTTCGCTGAGCAACTCTTCTCTTACCTAGTAGGCTGCTGCCTCCCATTCATGCCATGTGCAGACCCAGATTATGGGGCTAATGACCATAGGGGATGTGGATCTTGAGGAGGCAGCTCTCCTTTTGCAAAGCAGCCACCTCAGCCAATACTCCTGTAGACATCCAGGCCAAAGTGAAGTTCCAGCAGGGGAGTGGGCCTCTCTGTGGGCCCAGGAGGCTTAGAGAATTGAGAGATGTTAGGGCCTCGTGTTTTGGGGTACCTACCCTGATATTCCTGCTGCAGATGCTGCCTTCCCTGGGGCTGGTGCTCAGGCTTTGTACGGCCCCCACCCCCCACACACCACCAGCCCTACTTCCCTGGCAGGTTCCTAGGCTGATTCCAGCGTAGTCCACAATACAAGCCACATCTCTGTTGTACTTGGAACTTCCAGTCCCCAGCTTATACTTATAATTTACTTTTTCAGAACAGTTGATGGCACTTAGCCAAGGGTCTGCCACCCTTGTGATTACAACTCCCTGGCCTTCTGAATGCTGATGACATGGTGCAGTATCATTATTGCACCCTTTCTAATCCCACAGAAGCTTACCCAGGGCAAGTGCATTAGCATTTTGCTACAGAGTACCCTGAGTGCCTATCACTCTGCCTGCCGCTGACAGAGGAGAGTCTGGCCAGTAGGCCACCCCATCCTGAGGCCCACCTTCTATGGAACTCTCTAGTGCCAGCTGTCGTGGGATCCCATGACACAAATGTGAAGTATTAAGAAGTGTTTCCAGGAGCACCTGGTGAGGGAGGGTCCAGTTTCAAGCAGATCCATGGAGTGTAACTTTGGCTCCTTACTGCAAGGGTCTCTGGGGCTGTGTGGATGCTACTCAGGGCTGTGCACACTTGCCTGTTGTGCAGGCTCTGCACCTGGGGCCCTGCAGCAGCAGACACAGAGGGTGTGGCTGAAGCACAGGCAGTGCCTTTTGCATGTGTGAGGAAAGAAACCTCTGAATAAGTCATGGGTCAAAAATGAAATGATGATTGGAATCAGAAAATACAATCCAGGGCGGCAACTGTGGCTCAATGAGTAGGGTGCCCGCCCCATGTACCAAGGGTGGCGGGTTCGAACCCAGCTCCAGCCAAATTGCAAAATAAATAAATAAATAAAAATTATAAAATTCTTAAAAAGGAAAATACATCCAGCTGGAAAATAGTGAATACTATGCAGTAGAACCTCTGTAAATTGATCACCCAAGGAACTGTAACAAACATGTCAACATCTGGAGGTGGTCAACATAAGGAGCTTCCATTGAGTGCATATGGTGCATGTCCAATCAGTAAAAAGTAGGTCAACTTGAGGAACTGGACATCTATGGAGGTTCCACTATATATTGAAATTCAGGGAATATAGCTAGTTGGAGAGAAATTTACAGCCTTAAGTACTTATATTAGAAAAAGAACAAAGTGTGAAAATTAATGAGTTAAACACTGTTGGAATTTCAGGGAAACTTGCCCTTTCCCCCTTCGTTGGTTCACTGAAAAGATCAACTCACAGTAATGGTAGATTAGTTTCCAAAGATTTATTTCCAAATACCATGCACGGGGGTGGGGGGGGGGGGTGGGAACCAAAATAGTGATTAAACAAAGTACAACTGATATTCAGTGGCTTTTAAAGATGCCTTTTAGAAGGGAGGGGGAGAGAAACTGTAAAGTATATGTGTAGCAAGTAGTTCCTAAGGGGGGGATAGATAGAGGGAAACAGATTGACTAACAAATTAGACTGAGAGACAGGTATTGTGCTTCAAATGACCTTAGGGCCAGGACTATTAGCACATGATAAGGAGTCTAGCAGTCCTTTAAGATTTTAGGTAGATAGAGGAAAGTCTTTTCAGAGTTTCCTGATTATCAATAGCCTTCAATTCAAAATAATCCTTATACCAAGGAATCATATTTTGGGGTGAAATTTTCTTAGCTCCTTCAACATCTAACTTAAGGAAGAATGCCAGAATAAGCTCAATAATGAGATGAAAACATGAGAATAGGAATTATGAAAAGTAGAAACAAAGACATGGGGGAGAATTGATGTAGTCCAAGCATGGTTCTCTAAAGACTTAAAAATTACACTTGCGTGCACATGTGGAAGCAAAACTCTATGTAATTCAAGTAGGTGGGGGGAGGAAGGAACAGGTAAATTTACACCTCGTGGGTATAATGCACACTTTCTGGGTAAAGGGTACATTTATTACTTTGCTTTAAAATATACAAAAGAAAATTATGTAACCAAAATGCGTGTGTTCCTGTGATATTCTGAAATTAAAAAAAAAAAGAGGTTGACATGCCTCTGGTGAGATTAATCAAAGAAGAAAAAAGAAGTCCAAATAAACAATAAAAGACTGAGATTAAAAACTCGCAGCATGTTTTGAACAGCTTATACCATTATATTGGAAAACTTAGGTGAATGGATAAATTGTTAGAAAAATATAAATGATCAACTCTGACAGATAAAAATGCTCAGTGATTATTAAAGTGTGAAGGGCTGGGCGTGGGGTTTGTGCCTATAATCCTGGCACTTTGGAAGGCAGCTGCGCCAACCAGTGTACCACCAACATAAGCCAGTACTTTGGGAAGCTGAGGTGAGAGGATCCTTTGAGCCTGTGAGTTTGAGACCAACTTGGGCAACATAGCAAGACCCCATCTCTTAAAAAAACCTTAAATTATTTAAATGTGGTGGTTGCACCAGTAGTCCCAGAAGCTTGGGAGGCTAGTTGGGAGACTCACTTGAACCCAGGCATTTGAGGTAATAGCGAGCTGTGATTAAACCACTGTGCTCCAGTCTGGGGAACAGAGCGAGACCCTGTTTCTATGGGGGAGAAAAGCAAACAATGGTGAGGCTCCCCAAAATTCCTAGCTTTCAGGGTGGAAGAGCCTGAATCTCTAAAGGAGCTCATGGAGAAAAGCCATGCCCAACCAAAAACCCCTCACTGGAGTTTTTGTTCATAAGCAAAAAGTAAATTTCTATTGTTTAAAGAAATAAAGTTGTGTCAATAAACAATCTTTTTACAAAGGAGACACCAGAATCTAATGGTCTTGTATACTAGGTTTCTATTTAAAATATAAGAAAAGATCATTCTAAATTTAAACTCTTCTAGAGAATAAAAAAGCATGAAAATTCTTTAATTAAACTGATAACTAATTTTGACACCAAAACTTAAAAAGAATAAAGAAAGATCATAATCCATACTCATTTATGAATGATGCAGAGTCCTAAGCAATATATAAGCAAACCAAATCCAACAGTATACAGAAAAGAAAATATAAGATCTATTCCAGGAATGCAGGGTTCAACATCAGAAAATCTATTACTTCAATTTATATTAACAGAGTAAAGGAGACTATTGTTGTGATCATCTCATGGATGCAGAGAAGACGTTCAATAAAATTTGAATTTTATTCTGATAAAAGTTAATGGCAACCAAGCCAGGCGTTGTGGTAGGTGCCTGTAGTCCCATTTACTCAGGAGGTTGAGGCAAGAGAATAGCCTAAGCCCAGGAGTTGGAGGTTGCTGTGAGCTGTGTGACACCACAGCACTCTACCAAGGGCAGTAAAGTGAGACTCTGTCTCTACAAAAAAAAAGTTCCTAGGAATTTTGAACTTGATACCTATAATAAAATCCTATGCAAACATCGTATATGATAGTGGAATTTAGAAAAAATTCCCTTTAAAATCAGAAAAGGACAATGATTCTTGTTATCAGTACCTCTCTTCAACATTGAATGTAGTGACCTGGGATGGGACAGAGCTGTAGCACTGCAGACTGGGAGTTCCCCAACCAGGGACTTACCTGACTTCCCAGGGTCCACCAGACAGAGGGAGAGGTGTGATAAATTCACATACAAACACTGTTTCTTGACCCATGAGAGACAAAACCATATCAGCCTCTAGTAAGGCAGGTAGATGTCTCCTCAACCCAGTTATCCAAGGCCTTTTTATTGGTGTTTGAGGGGCATGCACATACAAAGTAAAAAAGTGAAAAGGTGTCAGTCAACTGTTTCAATTAAACAGGCATTTTTTTGTTCAAGGAAGAGCACTATCAGGGTGAAGGACAGAGGAGCCTTAAACTACAGATCAAAGGATACTATGGTAGGGTTTTAATGAGGTAAAGTTACAGCCCACAGGTTAGATAGCTGCAGCTTGAGGGTAATTGTCAGTTTTCTAGCTTTATTTATATCCTATCTCTAAGCTGCTGATTTCTATCCAGATATTTCCCAGACCAGTTTTTCATCTGTTCTGCTGGAAATTCCAACCCCACTTGCTACCTTGGTTGTGCAGAGCAGTGGGGGGGCCGAGGCCCAGGGCCCTTTACCACTTGAGTCAAGTCCTTAGGAATGCTAGCCTGCACTAGCTCACATCCACACTTGAACTTCAGCTTCGTGAGGGCAGAGGTTTCTGTCTTATTTCCCGCTGTACTCACAATTCTTAGAACACTTGACACTTTGTAGGCATTCAGTAAGTTCTTACCAAATTAAGACAGGATGAATAAAACATGTAAGGGTTAGAAAAGTAAGACAATTGCATTTATTTACAATATCAACAATCCTGATCTTTATGTAAAAAAAAAAATCAAACTTTATTGAAAGACATTAAAGAAGACTTAAATAAATGTTAATTGTGTTGATTTCCCCTAAAATGATCTGCAAATTCACTTTGATCCCAATAGAAATACCAGTGCTTTGTTTATATGATTTGGAACTTGATAAGCCACTTTTAAATGTATAAGAAAGCACAAGGCCCTCAAGATACTTATGAATAAGATGTGGCTAGGATGGTGAGAGGGAGGCTGTTCTTGCCAATGGTAAGATTTGTTATGCACCTGTGATTATTCTGGCTTTGTGGTTTTGACTCAGGAATAGCCAAATAAGCAAGGGAAAGAGTCAAGTTGATAGAATCAAGACTCACTTTTGCACAGAAATTCGATGTATAGCAGCTGCCTCTGTAGCTTAGTGGGGGGACAGTTTAGTGTCAATTGGAGATCAATATAGGGAAGACCAGAAATCAGATCTTGTTCCACACTGTTCACAAAAAATCTTTTTCAAATGGATGAAACACTTGAAAATATAGGAGATTATCTTTAAGACTTTGGGATAGGGACTGATTTGTTAAGCAGAATAAATAAAGCACCAATTGTGACTGAAAAAAGAAATCTGTAAAGTTAAGAGTTGCTGTCCATTGTGCCATACTGTTCCTGCCTGTGTGAGGTGACTTGAGAGGTATGTGGCCTACCAGATGAGCAAGGGGTGAAGTCAAGCTGAGGAAAGAAGGAAGGGGGCATAGAAGGCCTCGCAGTCAGTATAAGATTTTGGCTTTTATTTTGAGTGATATGGGAGGATTTGGAGGGTTTTGTGAAGAGGGATATCAAAATCTGGCTTTTAAGATGCTCCTGTGGCTCAAGCAGCTAAGGCGCCAGCCACATACACCTGAGCTGGCGGGTTCGAATCCAGCCTGGGCCCGCCAAACAACAATGACGGCTGCAACCAAAAAATAGCCAGGCGTTGTGGCTGGCGCCTGTAGTCCCAGCTACTTGGGAGGTGGAGGCAAGAGAATCGCTTGAGCCCAGGAGTTGGAGGTTGCTGTGAGCTGTGATGCCACAGCACTCTACCCAGGGTGATAGCTTGAGGCTCTGTCTCAAAAAAATAAAAAATAAAAAAAGATGCGCCTGTGGCCGCTCTGCAGAGAGCTATACCTTCCAACCATCTTCAGGTTCTTTCCATAGTTGCCAGAGACCAGACTTGGGTGCAAGTCATTCATCAGAGGCAGTCCCAGGAGCACCAGCAGGGCCGAGAAGGGAGCGGGAGGGAAGCCTGTCCATGAAGACATGCTCTGGGGGACACTGAGCCTGTGTAAAACACACCTCAGGTACCCCATCATGTGACAAGGGCTCTAGAGTAGTTTGCACCAGCTGCTGCCAGAGAAGGCTAAATCTCTGGCACCTCTAGCCTGGCCCAGAAAGAAAGCCAAGCCAGTGATGTTGGATTGCGAATGGCACAAGGGAAAGGGTTGGGTCATGAGCCTGAGTGGGGTCATTGAGGCGCACAGGGCTGCTCAGTAACCAGTGTCCTCGCAGAGTTGACAGAGGAGGGTGTGAAGCCTGGGCCTGGGCGGGAGCTTTCCAAACAGCCAGCAGAGGCATCTCTGAATCGGGAATCAAATCACAGCCAGCCAAGTGGAAACATGGACAGAAGGTGTGATGGGGCATTTTACAGGATGCAAAATGCCAAGAGGCCAATCAACACAGGAAAAGATGCCCCAGTCTGATTTGTGATCAGAGAAATACCAACTGAAGTGACATTGAGATACCATTTCACTCTTGCTGGTTTATCAGACTCGGAAATCCTAGCAAATGCCAAGAGCTAATAAGAGCAGGAGCCACTAGAACTCTTGCGGGGTGTGGTGGGGGCCTCAGCCGATACGACTTCTTGGACTGTCTGGCTGTGTCCAGAAAGTGGGGTGTGCACACCAACAACTCAGCATCTTCAGTCTGAGCACAGGTCCTAGAGGTGTCTGCATGGAAGACCCAAGAGCATTTCTACACAAACGGTCACGGCTTCAGTGTCCAGGTGCCCATCATCAGCAGGGCGCGTCAGATGATAGGACAGACTGATACCATGAGAACAAGTAAGTGACATGGCACTGAGCGCCCAACTGTGAGGACACAGTTTCGGGGTCTCTCTCTGCCTTCATGCACCTCCTGTCCAGCAACATTAATGCAGACGTGCCTCACAAATTGCTCACTGTCACAGCTCAAGTTTGGACTCTTCAGAGAAGCCTGTGTATGGTATGGTGCTGTCACAGAGATTATCAGGCAGACACATAATACATTTTAAGAGTTTTTAGTAAAACTACAAGTCCAGCAGTTACTAACAAGAAGAGGATAGTTGCTAGTCTGGAGAGGAGGAAGGGGCTTTGAAGGTTATGGTGATGTTCTGGTTTGTTAAGCTGGGTGATGAATATATGGCTATTTGTCTATTTTTTGTTAAAATATTTATATTCTTTTGTTTATGTGGTATGTCTTATGATTTTAAAAAGTTAATTATCTTACTTGAGCCTAGGAGTTGGAGGCTACAGTGAGCTGTGATGATGCCACTGCACTCCAGCCTGGGTGACAGAATGAAACCTGTCTCAATTTAAAAACAAGAAAAAAAGTTAATGATCTGAATAGTCCAGACAAAAAGCTAAAATATGCCATTTAAATAGAAAAAGCTTAGATTGTATTGGCTGGGGAGCCAGCCCTTGCTGGTGTGGAATTCCAGGTGCTGCCCCTTTGTGTGTGTGGCTCCCAAGGTGTGTCCTGAGAAGAGCGGGTTGACTTGGCTTCTGATGCCTGCGCCTGCCTTCTTCAAAACAGAAATACTCACGCAGATAAAGGTGGTCCAAATGCTGAGTTCCCAGGTGAAAGCAAACAGCTTTGGGGCCTTTCTGCAGGTGTGTACCTCCTTTCCGAGGGAAGGGCCTAGACTCCTGATTGCTGAGAGGGTGGGAAGAGCAGGGTGCAGGTGGGGGCCTGGCTGACCTCACATGTGTGCACAGGCCTCCCACAGCTGCTGGATAGCCAAGGCCAGGGTTGCCTGTGTTGTGTCAAGCCAGCCTTCCTTAGCAGCCACCACCAAGCCTTAATGTGTAGCAGGGCTGATGGGAATGGAGAAAAGCTGATGGTCTGAAAGCTCAGCCATCCCCTGGCCATCCCTTGCTCAGGTCACCATCCTTTTCTGTCTGGAGGAGAAAAGACAAAAGGAAAGCCATCATGGGGATCAGTGGTCTTTTGTTTTGTTTGTTTTCATCTGGAGCCACTTCATATGTTGACTTTGTGAATGCACTTTTTTCCTTAGGCAAAAATATGAGTGTCAGTTCCTATCCCAGCTTAAAATCAAAATAGAGTCTTATTAGCAAGGGCACCTAGAGAGAGCTCTGAGCATGCATAAAACTGACATTGATTTCTTTGCCTGGAAATAACAAAATAAGTGTTTGTGAACCATCTTTGGATTTGCATTACAAACAAGAATGCAAATGGATGCCACCCTGTCTGCATAACCTATAGATTTCAGAAATATGTTTTGATTTCATACATTTTAAGAAAGATACACAGTTTGCTAAAATCCTAAAATTTTCAAGTTAAATATACAGAGTTTGAGTTTTTTGCTTGTGTTGATGACTCATTTTCTCTTTTGTTTCTGTTTTTGTTCTTGATTTACCTTAACTACCTGCTGACTCACGCCATCCAACCAACATACAATGCGAAAACCCATGTCTCCGTCTGTATGTTGTGTACCTGCTGCTCAAACCACCCCAATCTGTAAATAACACGCAAATATCCATCCATGAAAACATCACTTATAGGAAACGGTTGGTTTTGTGACTTTAAACAGTTCTTAAAGCCCTTTGCTGTGCTTGCTGTGCTCCTTGGGACTCTGACCACTGCCCTTTGGGGCGACTGGACTCAACTGCACCCTCTCATCTCTGGCCTCTCATTGCACCCTCTCCCAGCTCCAGGGGTCCAGAGCTGTTTGATTCTGGAACCTGGCCAAGGTGGGAGTTGGGGTTTCTAGAGAGAGTGGTGGGTGGCTGTCTGTGGCAGTTTTTCCTCTTGGTCATTTTGGTCATCAAGACCTCATTTTGGTCTTGATGCTCGCGAGCCCGTGGTTTCTGTTGCACTGCCATCTCCCTTCTGCTCTGTCTCCCTCAACACTAGCACATTTCCCTGGGTGGCTTCTGCAAAGGCCCCAATGGCACGTCTGGGACCTGTCCTTCCTTTGGGGCCAGGCCTGAGGTTGTCTTCATGACCCAGAAGGGCCCTTGTAGAGCCTGAATAGAAGGGGCTCTGCAGGGTGCAGGGCTCCCCCGCTTTTGTGCCACTGATGTGTGTGCTCTCAGTCAGTACCTTGTGTGGAGTGCCAGGCCCCAAGGGCCCTCCAGGCCTTTGGGAATTTTGAGAAGAGAGCAAAGGTATTTGGTAGCAGACTCAACCTCAGCTGTGTCTATGGACATTTATCTCAAGTAGCAGATATTTGAGATTCTTGTAAAAGAAAGGAGATGTTTGTGATACAGAGCAGATGGGCTGAGTTCTAAGAGGATACCTGTGGTGCCTCGGCTGGCCCCTACCCATCTGCTCACAGGGAGGCCTTGCCTGCTGTCCTTTCTCACAGCATGTGTGTTGTGTGTCTTTATGCATACCCTCCTTCCCCTGGTTAGTCATCCATCCCCATTGGGAGGAAAGAGAGATAGCAGTTTGTTCACAGCTACTGGGCCTGGTCCCCAGCGTGGTGCGTGGCCATGCAGGAATCTGTGGGTCTGAGCTCAGGTGGCATTTAGGACAAACCTGACGTTCTTGTGATTCTGGCAGGAAGCCAAGGTGGGCTTGGATTCAGGGAATGCTGGCCAAGGCCTGGGTCAGCGGGTACCTTGGTGGGGCAATGTCAAATCCCCTTTCTCACCACTGGGCATGGTTGTCCCTAATGTTTGTCATGGACAAAAAAGCTGAGGAAAGTGTTGGAGACTACTATACCCGCTGTAAGTTGACAGCCAGACTGAGGGGTACGAGGATGCAGCTTTGGAGTGCTCTAGACCTTTCCTGACTCAGGTGGCAGCAGGGAAGGGTGTGGCCTTGAAACCACAGCAGAAACCACGGGCTCTGGGGGCTGGGGCAGACTGCGTTGACCTCTGGGGTAGCTGAGGCCAGCGGTGATGGTGCAGGCGCCCAGCCGCAGGAGGCTGCCCTGTGTTTGCTCCCCCTTGCTGTCCTGCATGCACTTGGCCTAGATGCCCCACTGCACTGTGCTCGGGGCATCTCTGGTTGTTGTCACCATCTGTCTCCACAGCTCTCTAGAGCTGCCTGTCTGTCGCCACCCCACCCTCTCCTGAGTGCCCACTGTAGCCCCGAGGGAGGAGGTGGGTCCCAAAGGGAACTAGTGGCCGTGGCAGACTCTGCATTCATGCATTAAGCAGTCCGGGTGACCTGATATTCTATACACATCTCTTCACCTGCCCTGCTGCCTTCCAGCCCTTTTTCCTTACCCGGACCCTTTATTCTCCTGACTGTACGACATCTGTGAGCTGGGCAGGTGATATGTGTCCCAGGCTCTATCCCCTAAGACCCACTGAATAGGTGGTTTTAAAGTGGGAAGCCATGTTCCCAGTTCTGCTTTACAAGCATTTCCTGATAATGGAGGCAGCATCCCCTCATGCCCATGGCTCTAAGGTGGGTTCGTATGTGGGTCCCTTTGGCCCACAGCAGTGAGTGGGCAGTTCTTGGCCATTGTGTCTACCACTGAGATTTTCTTTTCTGGCACAAGTATGTTTGGGGGCTGTAGGCACCTGTGTAAGCTTTGGAGTCACACCCTGAGGATCTGTTTCTGTCCTCTTCCTGACTGGACCAGAGTCAACCTCTGCCTGCCACTGACCCCTCTGGGTATGGTTCACAGCAGGAACCAGAGAAGGCTGTCCTGAGTGGAGGGACAGACAGGCGAAGGTGTTTTCTGAGCATGGGTTGGCCACTGTCTCTCCACTGAACACTTCATTCTGGCCAGTCGTTGGCCCCAGGGTATGGAGACACCCTGTCTGCCCAGGCTTCCACTGTCTTTGATCTTGCACCTGCCGTCTCACCCAACGTCTGCATTCTATCCTGTCTTTTTGATGGCTGAAGTGATAGCACACACCTATCTGAGCCTGAGATGACTCATATTTAAAAATACCAAATGACAGGAAGCTGCTGTCAGGTTGCATGTGGGCTCCTGGTCTCTAGACAGAGGGTGCAGAGCCCCTGGGTCCACAAGCACCCCCTCTGTGAATGGATAGCTCACAAGGGACAAAAAGTGAAAGGAAGGACTAGTAGCTCAAGGTTCCCCGAGGCTGAGTAGGAGCCTCATTCCCAGGCCATTAGAGCCGGGCTCCTCTGTCTTGTGTGTATGAGTCTGAGCCCCAGGTAAGGAGCCGAGGCCTGGCAGGCCTACGCTGCAGAGGCGTGTGATACAAAGCCACACTCATGCCTTCTGTGACTTGTCTGTAAGTGCTGGAGCAGCCCCAGGAAAGCATTTGCTCCCCTGCTGGGTCCGGGTGCTCAGTGGGGAAGCAGGGACCCTTCAGCGCACACACAGCTTGAGGTGTCCTTGTTGGTGTCGTGCTGGAGGGTCACTGCTGGAGGCCTGGCTGTAAGGGGTTGCTGGAGAGAACTTTCCTCTCTGTCCCTCACTGTGGATATGGGAGGGGCCTCAGAGAGAAGGGAGTTTGCTCTGATTTGCTGCATGAGAAGTGACTTGCAAGGTCCAGCTTTACTTTTAGAAGGTTTTCTGGTGGCCGATCGCTGCTTAGACTGTGAAACAGAGACTCCTTATAAGCTCTCTTTTGAATCACTTTCCTTCAGGGCCTCAGGGTCTGGGAAAGAGTTTGGGGGTGGGAGCAGCCTGGGAAAGTTCCCCAGCTCAGAGGTAGCGTCTTTCCTACAGAACAACTTCATCAACCTCAGCTTCCTCCGCCTCTTCCGAGCAGCACGGCTTATCAAGCTGCTGCGCCAGGGCTACACCATCCGCATCCTGCTTTGGACCTTTGTCCAGTCCTTCAAGGTGAGGCAGGGCACTGGTGGGCAGGCGAGGCCAGCACAGAAGCCCTGTGGAAGGCGGGCGGGGTGGGCATGCACATCAGTCTCTCCAGGGACCTGTGCCCTCTGTGGCCTATAAAGACTTGAGGTTATCATATATTATCCTTCTCATGCTCACAGAAACCCTGGGGGTGGGTTTATGATCCCGATTTACAGATGGGAAAACTGGGGCAGTCACTTGGTGGTCAGTGGGGAACTGGGTCCTCTGAGTTCTGTGTGGTCCAGGAGCTGATGTGTCTGGGTCCCTGCAGGCCCTGCCCTACGTGTGTCTGCTCATCGCCATGCTCTTCTTCATCTACGCCATCATCGGGATGCAGGTGGGTGCTCCACATGGGCCAGAAGGTGGACATGGGGCAAGAGACATTGATTGTGGTCATTACACTTGGTGGACCTTCACTATGAGTCAGACACTATTGTCAGAACTTAGCAAGCTTACTTCATCCTCCGAGGGATGAGGCTGGGTTTCACATCCAGGGTCCTGCCCAGGAGCAGCCCAGCCCTGTGGCCGGGGCATATGTCCACATGGGCGAACTACTCTGTTCATGATGGTGGGGTTATCTTCACGCTAGTGACATCAGAGTTCTGGGCACATGCTGAGCTAGGTGCTGGCCGCACGGTGGCAGTAGCCTGAGCAGGTGCACCAGGGGACAGTCTTTGTCTCAGGGACCTCACCAGTGAGTGACAACACTCAACAGGAGGCTCAGCCACTGAGGAAGCTAGCTGTGAGTGTGGCAGGCACGTCAATCTTTGTGCTTGACAGATATTGCTCACATAATATAGATTTTTCTGTATTTTGCAAAAAAATACTTTGTAATCTATTTGGGAAGAGAAGAAAACATTTAAATGACATAAAGCAGTGTCCCGGTTATAAATCTTTGGCATCTATCACTTTCCAACATTAAACATGGGACAGGGACCCAAATGTTAATTTATGATTGGGGCAGGGGGTACCAGTTCTTCTTAAAGGTTAGCTGAACACTAACTTTTAACTTTCAGGGTTTGAAGAATTCTCAATTGCAGTTTGCTGAAATCTAACGCTATTTTAAATATGTATTTTTTCCTGCTTGAGTGTGCATGTTGCTAACTTTGTGGGAGTTAAGACAGTTCACGCATCTCCTGCCAGAGTTTTAATCTAAGTTTAGTTACTGACCCATTTGTGTTTCTTGCACTGAAAAAAATCAATTAAAATGGGTAAAAAGCCCATTGTGCTGATCTGACAGAGCTGTTGCCAGTGTAATTACTGCTTTGGAATTGCCCATCAGAGTGAGAACTTGAAGCCGTGTCCTGTCATACACAGCACAGCATAGCTAACTTGGCTGCAGGCCCCATTTTTGCCAGCGTTCCCTATGAGATCCCAGCATGGGCTGGAAGGCACAGGCTGGGCATGGGATGCGGATGTGCCCAGCCAAGCAAGGCCATCTGCACTGGGAGTATACGCTGGCCCACAGGTGGGAGCCCTCCAGCTGGGGACAGCTGCATGTCCCACGTGGGGTCCCTGCCAGTGCTTGGGTCCTTCCTTGCTCAGTCTGCCTGCGCAGTGTCCACATGCCTCCCTCTGTTGCAGGTATTTGGAAACATCGCCCTGGACGATGACACCAGCATCAACCGGCACAACAACTTCCAGACGTTCCTGCAAGCCCTGATGCTGCTGTTCAGGTGCGCGTGTGCCCAGCCAGGCGGGCACACATCTCTGTCCCACCTTGCACTGGCCTTCCCTCAAGGGCCCTTCCAGTTCTTCCTTCTCTGTATCCTGTCTAGGGGTTCCTGGCATCTGCCCTGGCCTCAGACCAGATGCTCAGCCTAAGAGTTTTAGGCCAGGCTGACCCCTGATGCCTGGTCTCTGCTCCCTGGTGCCAGCTGGAAGGACTCCAGTGAGGCTGCTGCGGTCTGAGAAGGTCCCCCCTCAATGTGCTAGCCTCTAGCTTTCCACCTGTTTACCTCATTGGTCACAGAGATTGGTGGGATTAGGAGAAGCAAGGGACAGGGGACAGAGTTTGTAGATACTTGGTGGTCGAAGGATCTGACCCAGGACTGAAGAAAAGAGCTCTCATGGGGATCTGTGGTGGAGACACTGCCTTGGGATCCTCCTGAGGTCTTACCACTTCTGTGGATGCTGCTGACTGCTGTGCGGCCACCTGGGGTGACACAGGTGCTTTGGTGAACTTCCGGGAGGGAAGGTTCTGACCCTTGCTTCTCACACATGGCCAAGCACACATCATTAGGCTTGTGCTTTCCCCAAATGGTGTTTCTTCTCTTGGCTTTAGCTGTTATATTAATTTTATTTTTTCATTTATTAATATTTATTATTAACATCCTACTTTGTGCTAAAAAAGATTTGAGACAAACCTATGATGTCAGTCTTAGTTTTAAACCTTTGGTGTCACAGATTTCAATTTCTCCTGAGCTTTGAGGCACACAGTGGCACCTTCCCTAGACAGGTGCAGCACAGACTGGAGCAGCTGCCCCGCCGAGCCTCTGCCTGGCTTTTGTCAGTGGGGAGTGGGCTCAGCTTCTGCTCATGGCTGGCCATGCACACAGAGCTTGGGTCCCAGGCCTTGCCCCCACCTGCACTCTGCAAGCCCCTGGTGCTGGTGTGTGCCCAGGAACAAAATTCAAGTAGGAGAGTTCCTCTGGCATGGCTTTCCAGGGAGGGGTCCTCTTAAGGAGCAATGGGGCTGGTGTGACTTGATGGACTAAGCAGGTGCCGAGGCAAGGGTGAGGTCAGGGAGAGAGTGGGCAGCAGGTCCTGCAGAGCTGTGGCAATAATCTGAATAATCAGTGACTCAAAAGTCACTGAGGCTTTTGAGAATAGAAGTGATGTGATCAGACCTACATTCCAGGGACCCAAGGGGCTGCCGTGTAGGTGGAGCTGTCAGGACTTGGGGAGGTTATTGCTGCCTGGCCCAGGTTGTGAGAAATGGGGAGCAGTATGTTTGCGGGTAGATGAGCTGACACACAGGATACAGAGAGAGAGGAAGGGAGGACTCCAACATTTGTGGCCAGAGTGGCAGGAAGAGTAGAGTTGCTATGTCTTGAACCAGAGAAGACAGGAATGGTGTGGGTTTAGAGGTCAGGAGTCCAGCTGGGGCATGTATGTCAGCAGGAGCTAGCTCTCTGTGGCGCTGACTCCATGTGCAGTAGATAATTTTTAATAATTGGTGCTTTCTCAATTAACAAACATCATGGAAAGCTAATGGTGAGGACTCTTTTAAAGAAACAGCATCTATGAGGCCTTGTGGGAAGGAGCCCAGGGGTGCTGGGGCTGCTGTCCAAGGGCTGGGCCCCATCTAGGCTGGCTGGAGGGGTGGTGGTAGAGCAGATCTGCCCCTCCCCAGGCCTCTTTCATGGGCCTCATGGCTCCACCTTGTTCCCAGGAGTGCCACTGGGGAGGCCTGGCACGAGATCATGCTGTCTTGTCTCAGCAACCGGGCCTGTGACGAGCGGGCCAGTGCCAGCGAGTGCGGGAGTGACTTCGCCTACTTCTACTTTGTCTCCTTCATCTTCCTGTGCTCCTTCCTGGTGAGTCCCTGCCTCCCTGTGCCACACTCGCCTTCTTAGTCCTAGCTTCTAGAGGGGATGTGAAGAGGCCGTGGGGGCAGGTCCCAGCCGTGTGCATCTTGTTCCAGTCAGCAGAGGCCTCTGGGAGCTTTTGAGGCAGGATGTGAGGTGACCTGCTTGTCCTGCCATCTGGCTGTGGCCTCCATGCACCTGGGGAGGAGTCTCAGAGGGAAAAGAGAAGCTGGGGAGCAAAAATGACCTAGAGAAGGGGGGTGAGTTAGGTCAAATCGGGCTGCATTTTTAAGAGCTAACTGATCACTGGTTGGATGTGGGCATGAGAGAAGAGAAAAGGAAGCCGCACCCCGGGGAGCTGCAGGTACAGGTCTCAAGGTTCGGTTGGGGATGGAGGGAATGGAGACACCTGGTGGAACTCGAGCCAAAAATGCCAAGGAGCTGCTGCCACCCTGCGATGGTGGGAAGAGTGGAGGGAGGGGGCCGTAGGCAAGGTTACAGTCAGGACTCTGATGCCTGTGGCCTGTGCCCTGAGCCCAATGTACACACTCCCTCCCCAGAATCCCAGGGTGCCTGGGAGTTTTAACTAGGTACTTCTGTGTGTGCTGAACTTTGGGGAGCATTGACATAGGGAAGACACCTAAAGATTCCACCCTATGGGTGTCTGGAAGACAGAAAGGTACGTGGGGCCCAGAGGTCTCAAAGGTACAGCTGGCAAGGCAGGCGGAGAACCAGGAGGGCAGTGCCCATAGCATAGGAGAGGGCATGAGATCACTGGACTGGGATCTCTAGTTGGGTGTGGGATGGGAATGGTGGCGGCCCTGTGTGCCTGGCAAGTGCAGCCCATACCCTGCACTGTGGGAGCACAAGCACCACTGCAACAAGTTCTAGTTCCAGGGATGATAGGTAGTGGGGAGCGTGAAGCAGGGACAGATAGCTGCTCCCAGCAGTAGGCAGCATGAGGCAACACTCAAATCACAGTCGCAACCAGCCTGCACAGTGGGTGCTATTCTCTGCCACACTCACTTCTTAGCCCATGGTAGAGAAGCAGGTTCTGATGTCGGATGTAGATCAAGCTCGGCACAGGGGGCAGAGGGAGGACAGAGGAACAAGCGCAGGACCTCTGGAGTGGAGGTTCTCACAAGGACAAGAATTTTGGGGGTACAGTACTTAGGAAGTGAGCTGGAAGGAGAGGCATTGTGGGCAGTGTGTGGGCTGTATGAGCAAAGCTGTAGGAGACGGTGGTGGTGATGCTGTTGGCAGCCATGCAGCATGAGTCACAGTTGGGGCAAGGAGCTGAGCTGATGGTGAGAGAAGGTCCAGGAGTGGAGGGGCAAGAACTGGGACCTGTCTCAGTGGACCTTGAAAGCCACAGGGTGGCAAGAATAGAAGTGGAGACAAAAGCAGCCAGCTAGGCACTCAGTGTCTATGAAGGGAGAGGGGATCAGTAGATGGCAGCAAAGGGCAGGTTTTTAGAGGGTGGAGTGGGGGATGTCCATCCTTTTAGCTGTTCCAGCACCAGGGAGAGTAAGTGAGAACATTTAGGGATGGTGAAGGATAGAGGTTCTGCTGACAGTTGAATGTGAGCTTTGCAGGGTGCAGCAGCAGGTTAGGATGGTTGGGAACGGTATATACCTAACACAGGTGAGCTTACAGATAGATAGAGAAATATAGAAAATCTACAGAACTTTGTATCATGAGGTGCCAGACACCAAGGAGAAGATTTGCATGTTCCAGCCATCTCCTTGTCCCTCAGAAAACCCCGTGTAGGCTGCAAGGACAGGAGGCCTTTTGGAGAATCACTATCCTGTAGGCGATGGAGACATTGATCTCTCTACTGTCCAGAGACATCTGGTGCTATAGGAACCAGCCCACCAGCCTGGCCACACCATGCACCTGGCTGCAGAGATGGGCTACAAAGGAAGCCACACTGACAGTGCCACACCACCCACAGGCCAGCACTCCTGGGTATGTCCAGGACAAAGCGAGAATCCTTGGGTTTAGTTGTCACTCTTCTCTAGAGAATTCTCGCAGTTGTTCGGTGGCCACTGTCCTTTGTGTCTTGTCCCCATGGACCTCTCTCACTGACTCTGGTGTTTTTTCCTTAACTGAAGCAGAGATAGGACATGAACTGGGAGCACAGCCCTCCTGGTACTTCCCTCATAAGCTGTACCTACTGGATAACACATGCTTTGAAACACTTGGGACTGGTTTGATCTGACAGAATTGAAGTGGGAAACACAGAATTATGGTTTTGGGAGGGATGGCAGGACTAAGTTAGGTGGGAATCTGGTTACCTTGATTGGAATAGAAGGGCACTGAAAGAATAACAGGAAATAAATTTGGTAATGACAACCTGTTAATAACCACTGAATTAGTCCTAAAATGATATTATTATCATCATGATGACAAAGATGCTTAGGATGTTAGAAATCTTGATCAACCTGTGTTTAGAACCCAAGCTTTTGAAATGGATGAACTGCTAGAAAGACACAGATTGCCATAACTAACTCAAGCAATAGACATCTGAATAGACCTACTTCATGTGAGGTTGAAACAGTAGTCAGAAACCTCCCAATAGGCTGGGCATGGTGGCTCACACTTGTAATCCCAGCACTCCAGGAGGCCGAGGCAAGAGGATCACTTCAGCTCAGGAGTTCAAGACCAACCTGAGAAAGAACAAGACCCCATCTCTACTAAACAAAAAATACAAAAATTGGCCAGATGTGGTAGAACCTGTAGTCCTAACTACTCCAGAGGCTGAAGCAGGAGAATTGCTTAAGCCCTGGACTTTGAGGTTGCAGTGCCACTCCACTATAGCTGGAGTGACAGTGTTTGTTTTATCACTCTGTGTGATAAAACAAAACAAAAATAATGTTAAAATACCCAAACAAAAAAGCTCCAACCCTCTCCCCCCAAAGAAAACCTCCTAATAAAGAAAAGGCAAAGACCATTTAATGGCAAAATGTCAATCACTTCAACAAATGATTTTGGGAAAAATCGTATATCCTCATGTAAAAGAATGAAGACTTATGCCATATACAAAAATTAACACAAAGAACTAAATGTAAGAGCTAAAACTATAAACCTCTTAGAAGAACACATAGTGGGTGGTGCCTGTGGCTCAGTGGGTAGGGCACTGGTCCCATATTCGGAAGGTGGAAGGTTCAAACCCAGCCCGGCCAAACTGCAACAACAACAAAAAATAGCCGGGCATTGTGGCAGGTGCCTGTAGTCCCAGCTACTGGGAGGTTGAGGCAAGAGAATTGCCTAAGGTCAGGAATTGGAGGTTACTGTGAGCTGTGTGACGCCACGGCTCTCTACCGAGGACAATAAAGTGAGACTCCATCTCTACAAAAAAAAAAGAAGAAGAAGAAGAAGAAGAACACATAGGGGATAAATCTTTATGTCCTTATATTTGGCAAACAAGTCTTAGATTTGACACAAAATCACAATGAGAAAAGAAAAAACAAGTAAATTAGACTACTCAAACTTAAAAACTTTTGTGCATCAGAGGACATAGTCAACATAATGAAAAGGCAACCCAAGGAATTGGAGAAAATATTTGCAAATCATGTATCTGATAAGGTCCTAATGTTGGAATATATAAAAAATTCCTACAACTCAATAACAAAAATACAAACATCTCAATTAAGAAATGGGAGGTGATGTTAGCAAGGTGGCCAACTAGAAGATCCTCTATTGTTTTCCCCTCACAAGACAGAACAATGAATAAACAACTACATTTTAATGAAGACAACCAAGGGAGAATGCTGGGAGGGCCTCAGTGCAATAACAGAAATCAAAGTAAACACAAACTCAGGAAGGTCAGGAGAACAGAAAGCAATGCTGGGCCCCCACCTCCCTTACCCACCCATATTAGATCAGCAGGAAACGGGATGGAACTTCTCCCTGTGGCAAAGTAAGGAAGAGATTCCTTTCTTTATGGTAAGGAAGAGGGTCCCTGCAATCCCCATCAATACCTTGGACACTTTTTTTTTTTTTTTTTTTTTTTGAGACAGAGTCTCACTATGTTGCCCTCGGTAGAGTGGTGTGTCAGCACAGCTCACAGCAACTTCAAATTCTTGGGCTTAAGTGATTCTCTTGCCTCAGCCTCCCAAGAAGCTGGGATTACAGGTACCTGCCACAACGCCTGGCTACTTTTTGTTGTTGTTGCAATTGTCATTATTGTTTAGCAGGCATGGGCCATGTTCGAACCTCCAGCCTAAGTGTATGTGGCTGACGTCCTAATCACTGAGCTATGGGCGCAGAGCCAACACCTTGGACACTTAACAGACCTCACCACTGGGATCTCCTGCAGTCCTCACAGGCTTTAAGCCCAGTGGAGAGACCTGCCTACAGTCCACATAGCTATGCTACCCACAGAAATGAAGCCAATACTGTGCCCCACCCTTGCAGCCTGTAGGGCTACTGCACTGTACTATCTTGGAATTGAAATTACAGCTGGAGTGTGTCTTGCTCTGGAGGTTCCCCTTCATTGCTGAGTGTAAGCTGCCCCTGAACCAACGTAGATTAATGCCCCAACATCCCCAAACCAAGCTGCAAACAGCTGTTATACCTCTTCCTGTGTTGCCAAGTGGAGATAGAGCTATTCCCCTTCCTCCTCCCCCTGTACCCTGGGGTCAGAGTGGAAGCAGTACCCTGCATCCCAGGAAACAGGGCCTTGGCTGCCTAGAGTAGTCATGTACCCCAGTACTGAAGCTGAAGCAGTATCCTGCATCTTGGGGAAATGGTGCCTGGAATGCCCAGAATAGTCATATCCCCTAAGGCTTGAGTTGAAGCTCAACATTACCCTCTGAGGAGTTGGTGCCCTAACCAAGCTGAGCAGGACTCTGCACCTTAGGGAAACAGAGCTGTGGCTGATCTGAAACACCCCACCCTACAGGCCAAACAACTCTAGGGTCCTCTTTCACCAGAGCTAGGCTAGCCCCCTAGAGTCTGAGCTGCTGAGACCCCCTTCTCCCTTGGGAGTGTAATCATCACTGTGCTATTCCCCACTCTCCCCCCAGGGCCTAAACAATAGCTGTGCTCTGCCATTCTAGGGTACTTGCTGCTTCTGCACCTGATCTTTTTTTTTTTTTTTTTTTTTTTAATTTTATTTATTCATTTTTAAAGCAGGAACTCAACTTTATTGCGTCAAGCAGCTGCTTATATAGAGTGTGGGGAAGGGGCGGGAAAAGAAGGCAGGGGATGAGGTGCGTGACAGGGTTGGGCCAATGGCATGGTACCACGTTGGCTGTATCTAGGTAGAGGCAGTTTCAGGCCGGGCCTTGCTGAGTCATTGCTACGTGGAAGTAGCT